>MNCI01035869.1:32611-52151 GCA_015680685.1 Gnetum montanum
CCCCTCTTGGGATTTGTGAACTTTAGGTGTCAATGTTACCCCCTTGGGATCCCCAAAGCCTAGTGTGGTGCACTTTGGCCATCCCAATCCTTCACATTTTTCCAACCAATGTTGCAGATCTAAGGTGGTGACAAAGGAGGTTCAATAACACTAGGAGTGATAGAGATACCGTATCATGGAGTTGATTGTAACTTCAATGGACTCTAAACCCCTACCCAAGTGAACCCCCCTTTGCCCCCCTCTTGGGCACCAACTTTGTATGCATCTTTGAATTCATTCTTTATTCATTTAATGAAATTTATGATTTCAATTTGTAAACAATTGTAGATATAATTGTTATATTTCTAGTGCATTATTTTATAGATCTACATCTTTTTACACTTTTTACACCCCCATTTTGCATCCCCTTAAGTCCCTGGGTGATCTATCAGACTCTCTAGGACACCCTAAATTCCATTTTTTCTTGCAAAGGTCCTAGGGGATTCAGGGTTAAGGCTACTTGTGACTAAGAATCCTTGGTTTCTTCCAACAACTAAGATTTTCCTTTGCAACAGTTTTCTTAGCACTAGAAGGAGGGCCTTTGCCTAATTTCTGTAGCCAAATCTAATTGCTCCCATAGCCAATGTTTCCTACCTACTATAAATTTTTGATTTTTGTAGCAAAAAACCATGAAGCCCCTCTAAAAACCCAATGTTGCCACTCAACCCCCTATAATAGAAATCCCAGTGTTGACGTTGTGGATGGTTGGGTGTTTATTTTTCCAACATCTACTATGAATCTTAGTCAGCAAAACTAGCATTGAACACCTAAATACCAATGTTCGACCTCAGCCACAATTCTCATTCCAAAACCAACATTGCCATCCTTAACAACCAAAAATACTTTCCCCTTTCTTTGTTGTCCAATTTCGCAATTTCTAAAAATCATTGAGAAAGTTGCAAGTTTCTATTTTGGTTGTCCCATTTTTCCCCCTTTCACCAACATTGGTTTGAGAAGGTGTGAGATCCCCCCATCTCATCCCCTCTTGGCCCTGGCCTCACGCCACCACCCCCCCACCTACCACACTTGGGGGTGTGATAGCTAGGAGACCAACGTGGGTGAAGCTTGATCCCAATGTTCCCAGCTTGTCATTTCTGGTAAAGGGATAAACCCCCCTTACCTCCCCTACTTACTACTTATAGTAATTAGTTTGTCTTTGATTATTTTTACCCATTTACACCAAATTTAAACTTCATAGACATTGCAACTATCATAATTTGCATCCCTTTTACTATACCTTTAATAGTTTTCACCTTGCTTTTTCTTTACTAACATTGGCTTTGTAGGGTGTGAGATCCCCCCATCTCACCCCCTCCTTCCCCCTTGCCAAATCCAAGGATGTGAAAGCTAGGAAGCCAACATTAGCATCAAGGAGTGTGACAACTAGAAGGTTAGTGTGGGTGAAGTTTTCTATCATCTTTGCATCTTTTCATTTTAGGTAAGGGAGTCTACACACACACACACCCTCCCACCCTCCCCCCTCCCCAAAACCCACTTTAGCATACTTGTCATTTTTAGTAAGTACCCTATTTTTGACTATTTGTTTCTTTCTTTGATTGCTCTTCATTTCCACTTGTTGGAATCTACTATCATTTTTGCTTTTCATAGCCTATCTTGAGCAGTTCTCATTAAAATAACCATCTCTCTCCCACGATCAACTAAGTTGCCTCACAACTACAATGATGACACGTTAAATCAACAAGTCATGAGAGTCTATGACCCCAAAGATCCTACCATCATGGAGTGTAGGCGATCTTTGAGAGTCAAAGGGAAAAGTCCTAATTTCACACCTATAGATGAAGATCGCTATAACTTCATTTGTGTTCAAATATAGGCAAGCATGTTAATTCCAAAAATTGAAGCTGAGGGAAAGAGGGAGTTTGAACTCATACATAGGAATGGAAAAGAATACATCCCTTGCCTATATGATCAAATTCCCCATACTAACATCTATGCTAGCATCCTAGCCTAAATGATTACTGTGGAAGGAGATGACAAGCATAGTTCTGAGGAACAATAGGAAGAGGAGGATGAATTTAAGGTAGAATCTGAGCTTGAAGACATCCTATGAGGATTATTCAAACAAACATCCCCCAAGGTCACAGTGCCTTCCTCTAATGCTTTTTTTTTCTTCATGGACATGATGCCACCATCTTCCACTCCTTTCTACCCTACTGTAGTGGATCCCACACTTGTTATAGACACACATGAAACTCAAGCAATGTCACAAACAACAAATCATAACACATCAATGCCATTCATAATACAATCTAGATATATAAAATCATTGATGATGGCTTTTACTACCAAAAATCCAATAACTATACACATGGGGCCCACTATGAGTCCCCAAGAAACACAAGGGTCACATACCCCCTTTATCCCATTTGTGCCTCAAGTACCAACATAGACATCCTTTTCTTTGTTTAGCCCACAAGTCATGACCATAACACAACCCCTTCCTTCTATCATGTAATCCATAACAAGGCCACAATCCTCACAATAGATACCACAACCATATGTGCAATCCTCATAGCCAACAGGACCAACACAGGGCTTGGACCAAGCCTTCTAGATGATCCAAGTCCTAACAGAGTAGTTAAAGAGGCTCAAAGCCTCTATGTCCAAAAGTCTAAAGACCATGGACTTCTACTAGGATGATCTTATCAGTCCTGTGGTCCCACCTTTGACACTTCCTCTTGGTGTCCCTATCCCCCATTTTACCAAATACAATGGAGAAGGTGACCCTAATGCTCACCTTATAACCTTTAGATCTAAGTGCTTGCTATTACAACCATGGCCTCATACCATCATAAGGCTTTTTCCTATGTCCTTGACTGGGAAAGCACTTGATTAGTATCAAGCATTACCTAGAGGATCCATATCCTTCCTTGAAGACCTGATAGCTTAGTTCGTTAATCACTTTAAATATAACTTGAAGCCCAACACCACACTTGACCAACTCATGAAGGTTAAGCAAGGACTCCTTGAGCCTGTATAGAAGTTCATCCAATGATGGAATGGACTTCTAAATGAAATACCAAAGCCCATAGCTGAAACTCATCTTTTGGCCATATTTAAGGAGGTGGTTAATGACTTTATCAAGTCTAAACTTTACTATCTTGACTTGCGGTCACTTAGCCAAGCATTCTCCAAAACCAAGAATATAGAAGATGCTATGAAGGCTAGTCATAACCCAACCTACATAGCATACAAAAACCAACATTCCCAAAAAGACAAGGAAAAAGGAAAACATAACAATATGACTATAGCAACTGTAGAGGCCAAGACCAATAGCCATCGGACAAGGAACAATCCACCCAAGGTCCCCACTAATAATAACTATGACAACCAACCTTCGACCTTTGAGGCCACTACATCAACAATGACCAAACCCAATTTTGAAAGGAATGATAGGTCTAAATACACTACACGACCATTGAACCATCAAAGCTATTAGATAAACTGTTGAAAAGTGGGTGTATCCAATACAAATAGATGTCTAAAGCTTCCCAAAGAAAACATGATAGACTTTGTGAAATAGCCAAGGATTCTACTAGAGAAACAAAAGATGACCTTCCATTGCCTAAATACTTTACGATAGACCACTTTTGCCACTATCACCAACTGCCTAGTCATGACACAAACTTCTACCTCACACTAAGGAATGACTTCCAAAAGATGATAAATAGGGGAGAGGTGGTCCTAGATGCATCTAATTCTATTTGAACTCAAAAAAAATTAATGCAAGTGTACAAAGATCCATTAAAAGCTAACAATGCTACATATATCATATCAACATTCAATGTAGATGGTAATTAAAGACTCTCGAGAGAACCATTTGTGATTCATGTACCTCCTTATGGTGAAAGGGCTTCTTTAGCTTCCACTAGTAAGGGTGTTGTCACAAGTGCCTCTGAGGAAACCATTTATCATCAAGGTGCCCTAGCCCACCATAGCCTAACTAGCCATAGCCTCAAAAATTGATAACACCACCCAACAACCCCCTGTGGTGGTTAATGTTATTTCATCTTCCTCAAAACCAACAACTAACAACCAAAAAGCTCCAAACAAGGAAAAGCAAAAAATCCAAAAATAAGAGTGACAAGTAGATGGAGAAATGGAAGGAAATGGGCCCACCAAAGCCCACTCCCATATCAGTTATACCCATGACCTCCCCTACTCAACCCACTCCAAACAACAAACCATAGGGGAATCCCAAAGCTCATGGCCAAAAGAACAAGGAGAAGCCCCAACAATCACAACCTAAGATTGAAGTACACATTTTGGGGTGCATGAAGGAAGTGAAAGAAAACCAGGGTGATAAGCCTGTGACCAACAAGAAAATTTTCCTCAATGCGATAGATCAGGTTAGAAAATCTCTTAAGCAAAAGAACACTACTTTGAGTTTGTATGACCTAATCATGACTTTTTCCACACATCATAAATTCTCTATTCATAACCATATGCATCAGATAGTTTAAGGTGTGTCGAGTGCATGTAGATGATGGTATGGCTACTAATGTCATCCTGTGCACCATCATTAAACAATTAGGCTTGACAAAGCAAATACAATAACAATTGATAGCTTCTCTCAAATCTTTCAATGAATCAAGGGTTACTATTAAGGGGTCCATCTTGTTCGATTTTGTGGCAAGGGAGTAATTCCCCATGACTGTGAATTTTTTGGTGGTGGAGGAGATGCCTAGGTTTAACCTTATCCTAGGAACTCCTTGGTTAGCTTAGTTACAACCTATGTGTTCTTCCATCCACCAAGAGATTCACCTTCCTTATGAGAGAGGTGACATCATCATTCATGGTGATAATGTAGTGCCCGTAGCTGTTAATAATGTGAACATAGAGCAGGGGTCAAAAGTGGAGTTTTAAGAAGAAACTCCCATTCATGAAATCCAACAACTTCAAAGAGAGTAGAAAACCAATAACAACAACGATGGACAACAAGATGCATCATGGGATGAACTCCCATTTAACATCATTAGTGAAGGCGATGGCAAATACAAACTTGTGCATATTAGACCTTACTCATTTGCTAATATTTTAAAAATTAGGAAGAGTCTCCACAAGTGAAGCACCCCCTGATCCTTCCATACGATGTTCCTATAACCATATAGCCAATATCCATGTAGCTTAGCCTCTCTTTGTTAATTATTTATGCTTGTTTGTGTAGTTTATTTTACTCTTCATGCAAGTAGCCTAGATTTATACTTTCATTTGTATTTTACATATGTATAATAGCCTTCTTTTCCATTACTATTACACATGATAAAAATAAAAACCCTTATGAAAAAAATTGTATAAAAAAACCATAAAAATTTGAAAAATAGAATTTTTACCAAAAAATATAAAAATCTAATGGCCAACCATGGCCTAAAACTAGCAAACCCATGGCCTGCTGAAGCCTTAAACCGGCATCATGGCCTGCCAAGTCCTTAAACTAGCATTGTAGTTTGCTAAGACTTTAAACTAGCATTATAGTCTGCTAAGACTTTAAAGTGGCATTATAATCCACTAAGACTTTAAACTAGCATTACAACCTGCTAAGATTCTAAACTAGCATCGCGGCCCACCATGGCCTTAAACTATTGATCAATGTATAGCCTATCATGCCTTTTCTTTTATTAACAAAATAAAAAATGGCAAGTAACCCTTGCCTATTCATAATCTTATAGTTCTCACCATATCCAACGTAGCCATATTCTGCATAAATATTTTCAACACTTGTAACCTTAGAACCTTAAAACAATAAAGCAATCAACAACATATATAACCAAAACCAAAACCAAAACTTAAAATTTAAAGCATCTTAAAATAAAATAACATAGCCATGATCACATTGTGTGACATAAATGTTAAAACTATCAATCATAAATAATGAAATGTCTACAACTCAAGTGTTGGCTGACATAAGTGACACAATGTCAAGCATAAACTAGAACAAAAAATAAAGACTATCACTATAGACATGTGATGGTGCTAAGGGGGCATCTGAGGGAGGAGGTGATGGTGCATCATCATCATCATCACCTACACCACTAGGGCCACCAACATCATAAAATGCCTGTAAGATAGCAACACACAACTAGTTAGTGACCATAATAACCAAAATCATAACATGAAATTGGCAAAACAAAACACATAAACGTAAAAATAAAAACTAAAGCTTAAAAAATGCAAAATGTAAAAGCCATCATACCTATGGATAATTTGACTCTGCAAACTCTTGGGGAAGATGATGAAGGCTAGTCTCTAGACATTGGAGAATCTAGTCTTCTATCATATTGGCCCAGTTAATGTCCCCTAAATTAATGTCCCTGAGGATGTTGGTTCTATCCACACTCATCCATGATGATGGCTCCCATGAGATAGTAGTTGTAGCAACCTCATCTATAGCTAAGATGAGCTGTGAAGTAGGAGACTCAACAACTGTCAAAGTGCTTTCAAAGAGGTTGAAAGAACTCTCAACCTAAATTCCTTAAATAACATCTCTCTCTTTTGCTATTCAATTTTCTCCTTCTTCAACCATTTCAAATAAGCATTTTGATCAACCTTATACTTGTGCTTGTAGTCTCTTTGGGTCTTACCCCACTCTAGGACCCAAGCATAATAATGTTTCCAATCATGTGTCTTTTGAGAGATCAAGTCCATCTACATTTGTGCTCATGCAACTCCCAAGAAAGAGTAATCTTATCATGGATAGTACACAATAGCAAATCCATGTGATCTCTTTGATTCGTAAGGCCTCCAAGTTCTCCACTTGGGCATCCACAAAAGCCTTATGTTCCTTGAGATCATGAATCCTCTCATCTTACCTTTTATTTTCCTCCTTCAAGACCATAACCTAGTTCCATAGGGATTCATTAGACCTTTGAATCTCCCATGAAGCTTTATCACATGAAATCACTAGATAAATCTTCAAGGGAACATGTGTGGTGTTAGAAGGAAGTTTAGGTAAGGAGGTGAACTCCATGTCATAGGCTAGGTCCCATGTGACTAATGGCACTAAAACAACAAAAATAATAATCTTAAACTTAGCATACAATATAGTTCTAGCACAAAACTAAGGCATAGCAGAACATAGTTATTACCAGTTTCGAGTGCAACTTGTTGCAACTGACCAATGATGTCCTTTGCCATCTCATGCATAAATTCTATCTATCCAAGACCTCTACCCACAGTTTCATTTGAAACTTAGTTACAAGGGCCTTTGCTACTAGCTCAAGAACTACGATAAGCATAATAACTATTGGATAAGTAAGAATTCTAAAATCAAACATAAAATTATAGGCAATAATAAGTAGAGCATAAGCATACATGTGCTCTCCACTTCAATCTTATGATCATCTTCATCATCATTGAGGATTTCAATTAGAGACTCCCCAGGAAGTGACCACCAAACAATGTGTCAAGATCACCCATATCTTATTATAAGAGTGCCTCCTTTGCACACCTCTATTCTTCCTCTATCATAGCCCTACATCTCTACTATTCCTCCTAGGCATGCCTCTATGCCTTTTCTGCTTGCCTTTGTTCTTCTTCTACAATGGCAGCTTGACCTGCCAAGCTTCACCATTAATCTATAGCCATAAAATATTAGATAAGTTAGCATTAATAGCCATAGAATAAAACATAATCAAAAACATAACTAAAAAAAAGAAAATAAAGCATTGTTGAAGACTACCTATGACTGCCTGGTCCAAGCATGGAATCTTGAAGATAATCTTTTGCTTAAAGGATGGCTCTACTATTGGTGGTGCTTCTTCTATGGGCCTCTTTAGGCTAGCCCTAGCTACTCTGGTAGCTTCAGCATGTAACCGTCCGGACCTCTTAATGTTTGTTGGAAATGTAAGAGGTACCTCCCCCACATTGTCAAGGTATTCACACTGACTAACATCAAGATCTTTGATGGTCATGGATAGTAAATCTCCCATACCCTCCTATGGGTTCTCAACCCTCATGGTTGGATAAAGATGCTTTATCCAAGGCTTGGAGAGTTGCCATGGATCCTCGCACACCTATGATCCACCTCTCTTCACCACCAAAAATTTTGCAAACCTCTTCAAATAGCCTACAAAAAATGCATGGTGCATGTGGACTATTGTGGAAGAATCTACGCGAATTTTAAGGATTTCCTCTTTGAGGCTCGCAACTAAGGAGATAACCTATTTAAAATGAGTCCCCTCCATGATAACTTTCTCAAAGGTCCATACCTATGCAATTCCAGTCACCTTCTTTTGTGATAATAATTTAGGAATTACCCTAAATCTAAACAAGGGATAAGACTCTTTTGTGGCAGGGTTCATAAAGTTACTACAAGAAAGATTGAAGTGGCCTTTGGTAGCACCAAGCCATTCCTCAACCTCTACACAATGGCCTACCACTTTCATTAGTTTGGTGGAAACTATAATCTAGTTAATGGGAATACCAAATAAGTCATGGTAGGTAGATGCACTAATGGTAACATCAATGGATAAGGCTCATATTGTGGTGCAAAATACATTAGATTTTTCATCGAAAGAATCAATGATGTTCAGCATCTCTATAGAAGGTATGATAGGGTTGGGCTCCATGAAGATCTCAAGCAAACCTACATGAGCAATGTTTTCTTGAATGTCTTCAAATGCATTCTCCCTTAACCATTCTTGTGCTAGACTGACCTCACTGAAATTTAGCATGAGATTCTCCGTAGAACATCCAGTGAGGGGTATGATAACATCTATAGAAGTGGAAGACCCTGTAAGCAAAATACAAGTGTTTGACATCAATACAACTATGTTTTAGCCATAAGAAAATTAAAGCCTAAGTAACCATAAAACCTTTGATGTAAAAATATACCTGAATTCACACTCTTCCTCTTCTTTCTTAGAGAGGCTTGTGTGGAGGTCCTAGCAATAATACCCATATCTCTGATATCCTTAGGGGTTGTCCACCAATGGTGTGCTATTTTGGCAACCATACACTTCTTATAAACAAGGTCAAATCTATTTGTATATTCATCAAATTCCTTTGTTATCTATTCAAACACAACATATCTAATCTTGGGGCCCTTGGTGAATTTGTTCAATGTAGTATGGGATACTACCAAGGTTCCATCATTCTTGATCAAACCTTGATCATTGATCCTATACCTAAAAGATACATGTGAAACCAACAAGTTAGAAGAGAGAAAACTAAATGAGATAAAACCAAAACATTAAAACCTATAATTGTCATGCTTACCCTTGTAATCAAAAAATAGTTCCTAGAGGATTTTGGAATAGGGAGTGAACTCTTTGCACCACCATCAAAGTATTATTTATGTTGTATCATGAATACTCTAGCATGCTCCAAATATTTGAAAGGTACTGTGAACTGATGAAATTTATCAATTCTCCTACTACTCAAGTCTCCGATCTGTTAGTTATAAATCGAGTAATCAAGTGTGTAGGCCTAGGTAGATAAGTCTCCACAATAATTACAACCACCTCCTTAGAAAAGTGTGATCACATCATCACACTAAAGTTCTGGAGAAGATAGACAAGAAAGTCCCTAGCTCCTGGATGGAACCATGCTAATGTCTTCTCCAATGCCATGTTAGGAAGAGGGGTATGGTTTGTAGGTTGACCAAGGTAAAAAAGAATGTCAACCAACTCAACGATAATGATCACTAGCTTGAGTAGGACCCTACAATGGGGAAGTTTAAGAAATAAACAGATAAACAACATTAACACAACATTCCAACACTTAGAATTCCTTAACAAATTTTACACATCCTAGTTAGGGGGGTGAAATTAGCTTCCATAAAAAGCTCTAAGGTGTTGGTTCAAATTTTCTTTAGAAAATTCACAAAAAATGAATATATTATTACAACCTCTCCTAGATTTAAAATCGTAGCCAAAACCATTATAACCAAAACATCATAACCAAAATTATGCCTTAACTCAAAACATGCATTAATTTAGAAAAAGCATCAAAACATAGAAAAAGTGACCATAATAGACATAAATAAAAAAACTTACTAAAAATAGTAAAAATCTTTTTTTTTTCTTTAAAAAACACACAAAAAACATAATTTATACAAAAAAGATATCCCTAGGAGCATGGAGGTTGACAATTCCAACTATGACAACCACATCCATCATCAAAGAGCTAAAGTGCTATAACCAAATTTAGACCAATTAACATAGCCTTATTACAAAATTCATAAAAAAATTCATCTTAGCCCTAATTTCAATGATTCCACCATGAAAGGAACCCTAAAGTCATGAGAATTCTAGCCATAACTATTGCAACCAAAAACATGTAACCATTCTTACATAAAATATAACTAGAAATAGCAAAAACGTAGCCATCACCATGAACCCTGATTCACATAAGGTTAAGAAAAAACTCACAAAAAATTCATTTGAGCCCCAAACAGAGTGATTCTAGCACCATTTGAAAGCTTGAATCAAGCCCTAGGCACACATACTCAATAAATTTAAAATCCCATCTTCTTTTTTAGAAAAAATTCATTAATGTTGATGAAAACCTAAAAAATGACACAAACTCCTAATTGCACAACCAAACTAAAATAGCCATAACTTGATCAATATAACTCCAAATTCAAGAATACCATAGCCATTACAAATCTTAAACACAATGCTAAAAACCCAAAACATTAAATTTTGCAAAACTTAATCCATTTTTCTAATAATAAATACAAAACATAACTTGCTTTTTGAAACAAAAAACACAAATTTGACATTATGTGGCCATAGATTATAACCAAAATAGCCAAACCAACATCAACCCATCACACAATACACCAAAATAATGGGGTAGAATTCCATTAGAATTTAATTTTAATGAGTCCTTGGCCCTAGATCTAAGAAAAATAACCTCAACTTGAGATTTTTTGAAAAAGCACTTGAAAAAGCAAGCCTAATTTTAAAAATCTAATTTATCAAGGTGAAAATAGCAAAATAACTCTAGATCCACATAAAATAGCCAAAATATGATGTGGGATTTCACTAAAATTCAATTTTATCGACTCCTTTTGACTAGATCTGAGAAAAACGACCTATTACCACCTAGAAAAAAACAACAAAAACTATTAGAACACTATGAAAAAGGCAAAGAATGGCATACCTTGGAACTGATGAGGAGGTTTCTTAGATGGAAATGGCCTTGGAAAAGGTAGAGATCCTTCTGGTAGCCTCATTTGATGCTTGGATTTGTGGATTCTTGCTATTTTTCTTCATGATGATACTCAATGTTGAGAGAACACTTGAAATATGAAGGGGTTAGAGCCCAAATGCTAGCCAAGGGAAGGATGTAGAGCTTCAACATTGAGATTCCACAAGATTAGCTGCAGCAATGGATGCCAAGGCTCTCCTCCACTACGTTGATTTATAGAATGATGGTTTGTGATGAGTTTGTACAAGTTTTGGCATTAAAAATCCATAAAATGCAACGTTTCCACCACAAACCCCTACTTGCTAATTCTATGTATGGAAACTACACATACACTAAAGTCTAAGAGGGGGGGGGGAGTATCCTCCAAGTTGGAATTGAGTGGGAGAAATAGCAACTACCTTTTTTTCTTAATTTTTTTATTTTTTAAATTTGTAAAACCATGGGCCCCACCCTGCACCCTCACACATGCTACTTTTTGGGTTAGTAACTATGTCAATGTTGGGGTTCTAATCCCTTTAACACATAGAACCATACCCAAGCCTTAACCCCCATGCATCCACATTGGGGGTATCATACTCAATGTGGATGCATGCCTTCCACCCATCAAAACCATAAAAAGATAACTTTCTTGCCATTTTTAGCAATTACAACTTGCATTATTCAACCTCAGGCTCTAAAAGGGGTCAAACTTTGCTATCAATAGTCACCTTTGGTGTACCCCCTGGCTCATCCCCCCTAGGGGAAGGGGGGTTCAGTATGGGACAAAGTGGGATAACACTCATTCATGACCTGTCGTGTTCCCCCTCCCCACTACACATCACATCCAAATCTGACTTCCAAAAAGGAGCCGCATGACCAAGAGCCTATCCAATCACTCCCAACCACTTCTAAACATTGGAAAACCTAGATGAAAGTGGTCAAAACCTTTCAATTTTCTAGTTCCACTCTAGGGGGAGGCCTCATATGTCCTAAGCACCTTGACCCTAGCATGGATGGATGGGAGGTAGTACAAAATTCCATAAATTGACCACCTAGCTATATAAACCTACCATCTAGTTATCATGATTGACCTTTATACTCTTGTACAACCTCCAATAGCCTAGCTCTCACATTCAAACAAGTTAATTTGCAACCTTGTATCAAACCCCATGTTTGTGAATCCCCCCTCCATACCATCCAACGTGGGGGTTTAAGGGGGTATAACATAAAAATCCTCTTCCTTGACTTAGATTGACCATAATTCTTACATTTAGAGCCTTGCTACCTCTTCCTGACCTCTGGTAGTTGATAATCCCCTTACCCCCTTGGTTCTTATCCCTAGCTTATCCCCCTAAAGAGGTGGGGGGGGGGGGGGGGGGGGGGGGGGGGGGGGGGGGTGTGGGTGGGGGGGCTCAGTGTGGAAACAAGAGGGTAACTTCAAAAATTAATTTAAAAATATTAAAACTAACAAGTTTTGATCTTGAGTAATGCTTACCAATAACAGCAACCCCAAGAATGCACATGCATGTCCAAGACTAATCAAAATTTATCAAAAATCAATCCCTTGGGATCCTCCATGCTAACATACCCCCCTAGAAGGGGGGCTCAATTTGGAAATAAGGGGGTAACTTCAAAAATTAACTTAAAAGCCTTAAAACTAACAAGTTTTGATCTTGGGTAGTGTCCAGCAACTCCGACAATCCAAAGAATGCACATGCATGTCCAAAACTAATTAAAATTTGTCAAAAATCAGCCCCTTGGAGTCTTCCACGCTAACATACCCCCTAGAGGGGGGGCTCAGTGTGAAAATAAGGAGTAATCCTTAAAATTAACTTAAAAGCCTTAAAACTGATAAGTTTTAATCTTAGGTAGTGTCTAGCAATACTTGTAACCCTAAGAATGCACATGCATGCCCAAAACTAATTAAAATTTATCATTTTTCAATCGCTATGAGTCTTCCACACTAACATACCCCCTAGAGGAGGGGGTTAGCATGGAAATAAGGGATAACTCTTAAAATCAATTTACAATCCTTAAAACTGACAACTCTTGATCTTGGGCAAGGTCTGATAGAATTGACAATCCCAAGAATGCACATGCATGCCCAAGACTCATCAAAATTTGTCAAAAAATTAGTTCCTTTGAGTCTTCCATGCTAGCATACCCCCATAGAGGGGGGAGGCCTCAGCATGGAAACAAGGGGGTAACATGAAAAAGCAATAAGATAACCTCAAAATTAATAAATTTTGATCTTGGGAAGTGCCCAGCAACATCGGCTATCCCAGAAATGCACATGCATGCCCAAAACTAATCAAAATTTGTCAATTTTCAACCCCTTGTGATCCTCCATGTTGACACACCTCCTAGAGGGGGCTCAATGTGGAAATAAGGGGGTAACATGAAAAACCAATAAAATAACCTCAAATTTAATAAATTTTAACCTTGGGTGATGCCCAACAGCATCGACAACCTAGGACTACACATGCATGGCCAAGACTAGTCAAAATTCATCAAAAATCAACCCCTCAAAGTCTTCTACATTGGCACAACTTCATAGAGGGGGGGCTCAACATGGAAACAAGGGGGTAACCCTAAAAACTAACTTAAAAACCTTGAAACTAACAACTTTTAATCTTGGCCAATGCCCAACAATACCAACAACCCCAGGAATGCACATGCATGTCCAAAATTGATTAAAATTTGTCAATTTTCAACCCCTTCTGATCCTCCACACTAACACACTCCCCTAGAGGGGACTCGATGTGGAAACAAGGGGATAACATGAAAAACTAATAGAATAACCTCAAGATTGATAAATTTTAATCTTGGGCAGTGCCCAATAGCATTGGCAACCCTGAGAATGCACATGCATGCCTAAAACTGATCAAAATTTGTTAATTTTCAACCCCTTATGATCATCCATGCTAACACACCCCCCTAGAGGGGGGCCCAACATTGAAACAAGGGAGTAACCTGAAAAACCAATAAAATAGCCTCAAAATTGATAAATTTTGATGTTGGGTGCTGCCCATCAACACCGACAAGCCCAAGAATGTACATGCATGTCCAAGATTGATCAAAATTCATCAAAAATCAACCCCTCAAAGTCTTCCATGTTGACACATCCCTTGGAGGGGAGGTTCAACATGGAAACAATGGTGTAACCCTAAAAATTAACTTAAAAACCTTGAAACTAACAACTTTTGACCTTAGAAAGTGCCTAGCAACACCAACAACCTTGAGAATACACATGCATGCCCAAAACTGATTGAAATTTATTAATTTGAAACCCCTTGTAATCCTCCATGTTGACACACCCCCTAGAGAGGGAGCTTAGCATGGAAACAAGGGGGTAACATGAAAAACCAATGAAATAGGATGATGCCTAGTAGCACCAACAACCCTAAGAATGCACATGCATTCCCAAGACTAGTTAAAATTCATCAAAAATCAGCCCCTAAAGTCTTCCATGTTGACACACCCCCCTGGAGGAGGGGCTCATCATGGAAATCAGGGGGTAACCCTAAAAATTAACTTAAAAGCCTTGAAACTGAAAACTTTTCATCTTAGGTAATGCCCAGCAACATCGACAACCCCGAGAATGCACATGCATGCCCCAAAACTGATCAAAATTTGTCAATTTTCAACCCCTTTTGATCCTCCACGCTAACACACCCCTTGGAGGGGGGGCCTTAATGTGAAAACAAGGGGGTAACATTAAAAAACCAATAAAATTACCTCAAAATTGATAAATTTTGGTTGTGGGTGATGCCCAACAACATTGGCAACCCCAGGAATGCACATGCATCGCCAAAAGTAACCAAAATCCATCAAAACTCAGCCCCTTGAAACCCTCCATGCTAACATACCCCTTGGAGGGGGGAGCTCAGGTTAAAAGCAAGGGGGCTCAATGTAGAAGCTCCAAAACTCTTGTTTTTTGAGCCAAATCAGCCCAGAAACAACCTTGACTAATGTCCAAACCCATCTAATAGCCTTACAGCCCCAAACCATAGCTTGCTAAGGCCTAAAACTAGCAAAACCCATCCTATTTTGACCTATAATTAGCCCTAGATGACTATAGATAGCATGCTTTACCTAATGTTTCAACTTCTTCTTTTTGGCATTATGTTACATTATTGACCCTTATAACCTTCTTGTAGCCTTTACATAGTCTTATACTTCTTTTATCTATTTTATTTGCCTTTGTTTAGCCTCTGATTGGTTTTAAATAGTGGGCTTTGTCCTTCCCTAACCACTATTTGGCACCATGTGACCTTGGCCCACTATGGCTTGAAACTAGCATCATGGTCCATCAGGGCCCAAAACTGGCAAAACCATAACCCTTTATGCTCATTTGTAGCCTTATTTCTTGCATTTCCCTTTGCTTGACATTTACTTGTCCACTATTGTACTTTGTTTTTTTATTTTTGCCTTATTTATAGTCTTAGATGACCTTGTTTGCACTAGAATAAAGCATATTTGCATGATTTATTAATTTTTCTTTATCCAAGTGTCACTTATTATGGTTTTGGTTGACATGCAGGATTAAAGTATGAGTACCTGAGAACTTATTAGTCTACCTTTGATCCTAAGTGGGCCTCACAATGATGTAGAATGATATATTGACCCTAATTGCCTAGATCTTAAGCCTGAGAGCCTTGTCAATTGCATAACCTCAATAGAAAAACCTCTAGAGTGGCCTGAAAACCTAGTCAAAACTCTTGACTTAGAGGTAGGTGACATAATCAAAGACTCTCTAGTTGAGGTTCCTGTCATGACAGAAAGCCCTTAAGCTAAGTTCTTCACTAGAACCTCAATAGGCTAAAGACATCACCAAGGTTCTACAAGGCAACATTAAGGCCTTCACTTGGTCATATGAAGATATGTTAAGCCTAGACCCACAATTAGTACAACATAACATCATACTAGACCCTAGCATTAGACCAATTAAGCAAAAATTATGTAAGATAAGACCTGATTTGGCCTTGATATTTCATGATAAGATTTCTAAGCTCTATCAAGCTGGTTTCATTAGGGTTGTTGACTACATAGAGTGGGTTTCTAACATAGTGGTAGCCCCTAAGAAAAATAGGAGTATCCTTATTTACATTGATTTTTGGAACCTAAATACAATAACTATTAAAGATGACTTTCCATTTCCTTAGTATTGATCAACTCATCAATACCATAGCTGGGCATGCCTTATTATACTTTATGGATGGGTTCTTGAGATACAACCAAATTAGGATCAACCTAGAGCACCAACTTAGCATGAATTTCATGACCCCTTGGAGGATCTTTGGTCTCAAGAATGCAGGAGAAACCTATCAATGAGCATTGACTTATATCTGCAATAATTACATGCTAGGCTTGGTTAACAATTATGTGGACGACATAGCTATTAAGTCCAAGGAGGCTAGTAACCATACTAATGACCTAGATCTTGTGCTTAAATAGTGCCTCAAATATGAGCTTAGGCTCAATCCTAAGAAGTATGTCTTTAGTGTGAAGACCAACAAGATGCTTGGCTTTGTAGTATCTGAAGTAAGGATATGTGTCGATCCTAATAAGGTTAAGGCCATATCCAGATTAGTAGCACTCACCAACCTTAAGGAGCTTTGGGGATCACATGGCAAATTACAATTTATTCATAGGTTTATTGCTAGGCTTATGAATAAGTTATAGCCCATGCAACACTTGCTTAACAAAGGGTTCACTATGAGTGGATGGCTCAATGCTAAAAAGCCTTTGAAAACCTTAACCAAGAGTTTACATGATACCAACAATTTATCCTCTGTAAGAGGGTAAACCTTTTTACATCTACTTGGCCATCTCTAACATGTCCATTGCCTCTCTACTCTATCAAAAATGATATGATGGAGTAGAAATGCCAGTATACTATCTTTGGCATGCATTAGTTGCCCACAAAACCTGATATACCAAAGTGGAGAAGTATTGTCTAGCACTATTCTTCTGATCAAATAAGTAAAGACACTACCTCTTCAAAAGCCAAGTTAATGTCATTTGCAAAGATAACGTGCTTAGAGCCATAACAACCAATATCTATGAGAGTAGCTACATAGCTTGATGGAAAGCCATTATTATAGAGTTTGACCTTCACTACATTTCTCAATCCTCAACAAAAGGTTAGGCTATAGCTGTACAACTCACAGTTTCACCTATTGATGACCAAGCAGCCATAGATCTTAAGTTCCCCAATGAGAATATTAGTACTGTTAGCCAAGTGCCTAAGGGTTATGAAGCAATCATCCACTTTGATGGAGTTTCAACTACCCATGGGGCTAGTGCTACTGGCATCATAACATTCGCATCTACTCAAATCCAACCTTTCACCTATCATTTTAAGCTCTCGTGTACCAACAACATAGCAAAGTACAAGGGTTTGATCAGGGAAATGATGGTAGCTCATGACCTAGGAATTAGATGCTTAACTATTAAAGGTGATTCCCAACTTGTAGTTAACCAAGTAATGAAAGTCTATGCATGTAAAGCCAAACACTTACAACCATACAGTGACCTAGGGAAACAATTGTTACAACAGTTTACAAAAGTTGATATCTAGCATGTACCGCGAAACAAGAACACCATAGTTGATGCAATTGCAACATTAGCTCTTAGTGTGATGTCAAATGTGTTTAGTAAGTTGCCCACTTTAACGGTCGACTGTGCTATTCCCATCACCCAAAACACTGAAGATGCCTTTATAGCTATCATCCTACTAGGGAGTGGTATGACGATATCAAATTTTACCTTATGCATGGTGAGTCTTTGAAAGGCCTAACTGCTACCCAAAAGGACGCTATATGAACAAGATCAAAGTAGTATGTCATCATAAGTGATTACACATTATGTCAACAATCCTATGATGGTATATTACTAAAGTGCTTAGGTAAAACCAAAGCTAGAATAGTCCTAGAGGAGGTTCATGAGGGTGTTTGTGGAGGACATATAGGACCAAGAGCTATGGCCACTAAGATTAGATGGTTAGGTTACTATTGGCCCCATATGTAAAGCAACTACATGTAAAAGGTTAATCATTGCAACACATACCAACGACACAGTAATCTTATACATGTATTGCCAATAGAGTTACATACTACTCAGATCACCTAGCCATTCCAACGATGGGGGTTGGATATCATTGGACCTATAACACCCAAGTCATCTGCATGTCATAGCTTCATCATCACTATAACCAAATACTTTACGAAGTGAGTTGAGGCTATTCCCTTAAGGAAGACTACATCAAAACAAGTTTAGAAATTTATCTTAGATAACATTGTAGCCTGTTTTGACATACCCATAACCATAGTTACAGATAATGGACCATAATTTAGTAGCCATGAAACAAAATATTTCTGTCACAACCTAGGCATTAAGCATTCTTTCTCATCACCTTATTATCCTTAGGCCAACAGAAAAGTAAAAGCAAGAAACAAGGCTATTATCAACTTACTAAAGAAGATGCTCAATAATAGCAAGTGTAAATGGCATGAACGACTTGTCCATGCACTATGGGCCTACAGAACAACCTATCGCATGACAACTGGAGTAACCTCTTATAGCCTGATTTATGATTTTGAAGCTATTTTACCTCTTGAATTACAAGTGCCATCACTTTAGGTATCCTTAACTAACTTCATCAACAATGAGTAAAACAAAGAGTTACAGATAGTGGCCTTAGACTCGGTGGAGAAGAAACGTATGCAAGTGCTTGCTCATACTGAACATTTTCAAGAGAGGTAGAAATAGCAACACCACCATAACTTAACCAAACATAAGATCAAGGAAGGTGACTTGGTCCTCAAAGCCATCCACGAGCATGTAAATAAATTTTTAGCTAATTGGAAAGGGCCCTTTCTAGTCACCAAAGCCTATGGTAACTGAGCATTCAAGATATCTAACATGGAGAGGAATGAGCTGGCCAATCCAGTCAATCATTTCTATCTGAAACCATATTACATGTAGTCAATGGTAATCAATAAGCAAGCCTACTCTAAAATGGCCTGTTGAGGCCTTAAACTAGCAACATGGCTTGCAAGGGCCTAAAACTGGTAACAAGATGGCCTGCCAAGGCCTAAAAATAGTAACAACACAATTTTTGAGGCCTTAAATTAATAACATAGCCTACGGATGAGACATGGTTCACACAGGCCGCGATATCGCGTACGCGATATCGCAGCCGACGTGATATCGCATCCCCCGCGATATCGCGTACGTGATATCACATCTTCCCCTACGATATCACGTACGCGATATCGTAGTCCGCCGCCATGTCTATAAATAAGAGGCGGCTCTCCCTTATTCAGGATCCCAGTTTTAGAGT
>MNCI01035869.1:60037-91405 GCA_015680685.1 Gnetum montanum
TCAAGAGTAGCGTTAGAATTAGAACACATCATACACCTCATCTAGACTAAACCATACATGACATATGAAAAACTAGTCTAGGTGGGAAGACAGCGAACTACGACCTAAGGCTAACTATCTAGGTGCCACAACTAGTCCATCTGCGGAGTTCGACCGGATCGTGCGTGCGACGCTCGTTTCATATGGTTGAGTGTAGGGGTACCTCGCCACTCATCACCTACCAAGGCCTAAAACTGGTAGCAACATGGCCTGCCAAGGCCTTGAACTAGTACTACCACCCACCACAGCCTTAAACTTGCAACATTGGTGACTTGGGGAGCATTATGTTATTCTCCATGTGGCTTATATATGCATTGTAACATTGTAACATGATTTGTTTACTTGGTTTTCATGTCCTCTTAGAGTTCTGTTTAGAGGATGAAGCTTAGAGCCATCGTAAGAATGCAACTCATTATGGTAGCAAATCACCACATGACCTTGATGCATGAGATTTAGTGAGTTTTTCTTGCTGTGTCAAGAGTGCTTATGCCATTACTCTCTCTAAAACCACTCCTTGATCCCAACCCCATACCCTAATGATAACCTTCCCTACCCTAAGCAACGATGTTGCCTTATGTTTTCTATTCATACATTGTAGCCATATGATATATCCTTAGCATGCTCCATCCTCAAGTCCACTTGAATGTAACACAACTCATTCAATGCGAAAATCATCAAGTCCACTTGAATGTAACACAATTCATTCAATGGGAAAACCATTAAGTCCATTGAGGATAATGCATCTCATTTGATGGAATAACTCTCAAGTTCGTCGAGTGTAACGCAACTCACTTAATGAGAAAACTATGTCAAAATAGCCCTAGTAATGAAATCCAATGAATTTTTCACTCCACAAAAAAAAAAAGCAAATCATCAAGGAGCAAAATGGCCAAAGAAGCCTCAAAGCCCAATGGCTGAAGAACTCTTGGAGCGAAGTGGTTGGTTTCTCACATGCATTTGCCAAGTAACCAACACTTAAAAATATGTCAATACCATGCTATGGCCATGGTGAAAACACTTGGAGGACATTGTTAGCCTCCATGACCATCTCCCTAACTACCACTACCATTTCTCCATCATATCCCAATTCCCCCATCATCACAAGCACTCTTCGACATGGTTTGACATGGCTAGATCAAGCGCGGAGAAGGGACGTCAATGGTGGACCTACAATGGTGTTTTGTATTCTTTGTTAGTTCCTCTCGAGTCAATCATTCAAACACCAACAAAGAGAAGCCAATGAAACACCACTAAACTTGCATGTTAAAACCTTTGTAATTTCATCCCATGAAACATGAGGTAATGCTTTATGTAAATGTGAATGTTGTAACCCATAGAGGGGCAATCTCACATATTTCATACTTTTGGGGTAGAAAAATGCTTTATAAATGACCAAAGCCTCATTCCCCAAGTGAAAAAAAGTCACCTAGTATCTATATTTGGGCTTGCGAGAGTCAAAATGCCTTTTGGAATGCCAAAAATGGTAATTTGATGGGTTCTATGGGGGATATACATTTCTCTACGTTGACACACCCCCTATAGGGGGGTAAGCCAGTTAGGAAACTTCAAGGTTAACATGAAGGAGTGCAAGGGGGGTAGAACTCACCTACCCCCAATGTGGAAAAGGAGGTGACCCATCCTAGAGGGGTTAACCTTCATCCCCAGTGTTGACTTCCCATTCCTCCTCAATGTTGACACACTCCCCCTAGTGGGAGGGGGTCAGCTAGCTAGGAGAGAAGGAGGTCAAACAACATAGAGGGGCCAGACAACTAGAATGCATGGGGATGGACCTTACCTACCCCACTAAACATGGCAACTAATTTTCAGCAATTTTGTAGCCAATTTTCAGCCAATCATATCAACCATTGGTAGCCAATTTGCAATTAATCATGTCAACTATTTACAACCAATTTGTAGCATGAATCATGGCCATAATATAAAAACCACACCTTGGAACCATGTCAATGTTCTAAACTTTTTCATTTTAGCACCCTTGCCATTTTGGCATCCAGGAGCTCTTGCTTCCTTAGCAAAAACATAGCTTCTTGATGCCTAGCAGCATGGAACCTCTACAACCTATTACCCTTTATTAACCCCTCACCCCCCCACCCCCCACCCCGCCCAAACCCCTTGGGATCTATGAACTTTGGGTATCAATGTTACTACCCCCTAGGATCCCCAAATCCTAGTGTGGTGCACTTTGGCCACCCCAATCCTTCACATTTTTCCGACCCCAACAATAACCAACATTGAAAATATAAGTTGGTGACAAAGGAGGTTTGATAACATCAAGAGTGGTAGAGATACCAAATCATGGAGTTGATCGTGGCTTCAATGAGCTCTGAACCCCTACCTAAGTGAACCCCCCTTTGTCCCCATCTTGGGTACCAAATTTGTACACTCCTTTGAACTCATTTTTTGTTTATTTAATAAATTTTGTGATTTCATTTTGTGTATAATTCCAAAGATAATTATTATATTTTCAGTGCATTACTTTATAGATCTACATCTTCCTACTTTGTTGCCCTCATTTTTCACCCTCCTTAACTCCCTGGGTGATCTACTAGACCATCCATGGCAGCCTGAAGTCCATTTTTCTTGTGGTGGCCCTAGGGGATTAGGGGTTGAGGCTGTCTATGACTAAGAATCCTTGGTTTTTCCTAGTGATTGAGATTTTCCATCACAACAGATATCTTCACTAGCTTTTTAAGAAACTATAGCATATTATGAATTAATCATCTTGGATCTGAAACACCACAAAAATTTGGGCCTAACACTTTTAAATAAGAATCGAGCTAAGTCATGGTGCTTCCTAGCATGACCGAAACCTGCGAGCTTCACAAATAGCACCAAATGGAGTCAAATCAAGCAAGTAAAAGTTCCCCAAGATCCATTGGAGACTACATCAACATCTGGCAACAAGAATTACAAGTTTCAAACTCAAAACACTTAGTTTTAACTAAGTATACTTCTTGCACACAGGCCTGCACACCCAGCATGCAGCTCAGCGTGCAGCAACTTTTGGACCCCAAAAATGAGCCAAAATATGCCAGAATTGAGTGTCTGAATCCCCCAAGACCTTCCCCAAGGTCCCTAACAGCTCTCAGGCTCCTGAAAATCAAATTTTGGGCTCTAAATGATCGGTTTTCATTCGTGCACACCTAGCGTACATGCCCGGCGTGCACCATCAAGGATCTCTCAGAACAGGCACCCCAGAATAAGTTCTCCACCTACAATTGACTCTCAAAGGTAAGACAATTGTCAGGCATCATCCCAGGCTCCCAAAAATGAAGATTCAACCTCGAAATGATGCACTTCCATGACCTATACACTGAGCATACATACTCTGCATGCCCAGCGTGCACAACCAAAAGCAAGATCGATCAGGCAATTCAGCCAACCTGCACGCTGACCTACACACCCAACATGCAGCATAGCGTACACCAGTTGAAGCCTTCCAAAACCATGTCATATCAAGTCCAAATGAGCTGAAAATCCACATGCACCACTCTCATGACACCAGAGCCCAAATCCAAGGGCCAGGTTCAAGATTTTCTATTGTAACAGTAGTGTTCGTTTGTAAAGTTCAATTCTTTTGTGTTGGTCAAATCTGTTAGCTGGGTTCACACGCCCAACGTGTACATGTTGGCATATAGCATGCTGTACAGTTGTAACATTCTTTGCACTCGAGCAACACAGCCACATGTCATCCGACCTGAAATGTTCTCACCCACGGCCACTCATACCCTTCCAGATCCGAATCTAACGTCCAAGATCTCATAAAAATCCCAATTTCTCACTAGATCAGGGGGCTGCAATTTTTTACAAACGGAGACAAAAAAATGGGAACTAGAGACACGGAGTAAATCTAGACACTAATCCTGTACGCTGGACTTCTACCCTACGTGCTGACCATATAGCCTTCACGCTATGCCTGCAGTCCAAACCAGCATACCATCATCCCTCTGTATCCACCAGGGCTCTTTGTCCACCTTGTGTCAGATCCACAACTGCGTTCAGACCGGTGCACTGTAATCTCCATTTTGCAATAAATTTACTTCATTTCTGGTCAAGATTTGTTACAGTTTTCATTCATTCTTGTTTACCCTTTTACATTCTTGCACGTTTATGCTTTGGTTTATGTTTATTACATTGTTTACAAATAACCCAGCGTATTGCATATTAGCATACGTTTGGGGAAATCCTTGTCTGATCCGCGTGCAGACCACCCAAGGTACTCTACCTTCGTCAGTTCCAGTTCACCCTCAAGCGAAGGTAGGGTCTTCTGTGCCTGTCTGTAGATCTCTCGATGTCCGTTCCATTCCAACCTTGCACCGACGATCTCAGACAGTACAGGATCTTCTTGTCCTCTTTAGAAACCTAGATCCTTCTTTACTTTTTCCACTTGCAAATAACTTAATAACCTTTTGGTTATGGAGCTCAAGTTCTTCTTATGACTCCTATGCTTCCTAACATCTTCCTTCACTATTGCATACTCCTATTTGATCTTTCATAATTTTACAAATTACGATGATTTGTAAACACTTATGTATTATGAACATTGTTGTGGCTATTGTTCCAATGCCACTTCATATTCATATCTTCTTTATTATTATTCTTTGTTGTTCTATGCTATTTCATCACTATTCTTACTATTCCCTCATTGTTCCACATTCCACATATTACGAAGTAAGAACTCATGTTTTTTATCCTTCGTAAGTCATGACTCTTCACTAAATCATCATGATTATTTGTAACTGTTAATAGATTAAGTTAAGAAAATAATGATTATACATTAACTTAGAAGTATACTCTAACACTCCTCTTTAAGCATTAGTTTCTTGATTTAATCTTTTGGATTTACAAATTCATGAGTGGACATAAATTTTCCTTCTATTTTCAAATAGTAATTTTTCTTTATCCCCTTCACTCATGAATTTGAAAACATGAAACTTGATTTTTCTTACTTAAGAACTTTATCAATTATTAATCTTTGTCTACATCTTATAATCTCAATCATGATTTCATCTTATCCTCTTTACTTTTAATAATCACTTTCTTCATTAGGTACTTGGATTTGTAATATTTGATTATCTTTTTCTTTTATCTTATAATTCAACTTTATGAAATTTAGAACTAATTATTCTAATGACTTCTTAGTCTTTTTTTTTTGTCTTAAAATTTGAGCTAATAATATGCAAGAAATGAATCCTAAAGGATTAACATGATTAAACACCATTTATAGGGGATTTTAATTCTTGTTATGTATTCCCGTAAGGATCTATGTAATCCTAATACAGGTCTACATACTCCTAGTGGAAGCCTTCTCAAATCCTTTCAAAGCCAAGATCAATCTATCACTCAGGTGGAAGAATTCTCATTTATGTATGATTATGTCATTTCACATTTTACTTTTGATATTTTGAAACCTTATTATATGATCTTCTTCTTTCCCTTTCTAGAAAAATGTAGGATAATTCTCTTGTCTCGTATTTAGTTCTTTGCTTATTAAACATGTGGGTTAGTGATAAAATAGTTATTATGCAAGTGTACGATACCATATCTTTGATATTGTAGTTACAATATTGTAGCCCTACATACATCATAGATACGATGTAGTGAGTCATGATCATGCATATAAATACCAACCCACCATTACATCCAAATAATAACTTTTTGTCAAATACTTAGTGAAATTCTTGCAGTTTGTTTTTATAAAGTTAAAGTTAGAGTTAGAGTGACTGTCCATAGTATGGTAAATTATAGTCGTACTGGATCTTTATTTGAGTGGGTTATTCCTAGACACAATTCATGAATGGTAATAAAGATCAAGATTATTCTTCTTCATTGCAACATATCACTTAGCATAGTTTTACACTTCTATAATGCTTACTTTTATTTAGTCATTTACATTTGCTAAGTCATTTACTAGTCCAATGTCTATTAGTAAGGTAGAATAATTACAACTAGTTTCAAGTACAAAGTGTAATTGTTTGGTAACCGAGTAATGACTTTGCTTGATTTGGTCAATAGTGATGTTACTTGGTAATCCCAATAACAATTACATTAGTCCAAGACATGTACAAATAACTAGGAATGGATGCTTATCGCCATAGGATAGAATAGATTTACATTTCTATTATACTTAGAATTAGAATTAGAATTTACAATCATTTTTATCATGTTCACACTTAACGCTATTGAGAGCCACTCAACATTAGTTTATTAGATACCTTGCTAAGAGTTAAACCATATGATTTGCACTTCACTAACTCTAAGTGCAAAGACAATGATCACAAACTTAACATCAACTTATTAGTACACTTACATTGTTCATCCACGGATTATGATCTCATCATGCATGAATACTTATGACTTGCATGGTTGAGTGTTGGAATACTCAACCACTCATCATGAGCACCATTGTTGAGGATGTACCAATGTTTGCTAGTTAGTTGAATTTACAAAGTTCATTATATCAAGCATCACAAAGTATATATCTCATACTTAGAATAATATTTCAAAACATACACACTTAAGCCTCAAAAAATTAATAGAATTTCATAACTAAAGAAAAATCTCCACCTATTATTGATTTTAATGAACGTCATGATAGAGATTACAATGAAGAAGATTGGAATCCACTGATATAAAGTTGAATTTCATATGCTCATACTGATCCTTATTATCTTGATTTTACATTAATTAACCACTAGGATGAACAACTCAGATGGAAAGATCTACAGGGTAACATTATCTTGCCACTCGAATGTGCAGCCCTATTAATGCTTTAGGTAGCCCTCATGAGGTTGAATCTTGGTCATGTGCAAGAAGGATATAAAATCACCAAAAATAGAGGTTCAAGAAAGAAGGGATGCCATCATAGAGACAAGATATGAATAAGACAAAGGAAAGAAGGTACCATAGATAGTTGTCCTAGAGGAAAAAGAAGATGCCTCATTCAAAGTTGAGAAATTCTATCAAACTTGTGGGTCTCATTTCCAAACACTAATTATTTGTATTGAAGATCCCATTAAAATAATACTACATTTAGCTCTTGCAAAAACCCCTTGAAGAAATATGAAGCACTTTAGACTTAGGAGGAATTGAAGGCCAAAGACCTCTAATGGATCTAGAAGAGATGAATTAAGGAGCCACAAAAAAAGAACCAACGAGCACCTTTCTTCAACTCCTCTGTCTTCTTCCTCACATTCATCAACAGATTTTAACAAGAGAAAATAAAGACTAAGGGATCATGATGGGGATAGAAGAAGAGATCATAAAAGACATGCACATAGAAGAAGACATCCTGAGAAAGAGGAATATAACCATAAAGAAAGAGGAGAAATAATTAGATATGAAAAGAGAGAGCATCATGAGCATTAGAGGGATCACCACTATAACAAAGCTCATGAACCTAAAGATTATGAACAACTTCTATTGACCACTCATAACATAATCAACATTAGGAAAGTTGTGTGCATTCCTACCACTTGAGAATTGAGAACTTAGAAGGGGGGATGAATAAGTTTCCAATTAAAACCATACCTATCACACAACATACAAAATTTTACATGGTCCCCCAACTTGGGTACTTTCACACTCAAAGGGTAGAATCCATGCACATCTTTAAATTTTGTTTCTCTATCAAATGTGGTTTGAAGGGCACCACAACCTGTACAAGCATTGAGCTATACACCAAAGTGTTTTGTCATTGCAAAACCACTCAACCCCACAAGGTCCTAACAAGCTTAGAATGTGGTTTCAAGGATCCCACAACCTTTACAAAATTGAGCTCCGCTCTAGAGTGTTTTAATGCTACAAAACCACTCAATCCTACTAGATCTTGACAAGCTCAATATGAATGCCTTCTCACAAGAAGCACATCAACCCCACAGTGTAACAAGAAAAAGAAAAGATACAAGGAAAGAATGTAACTACAATTACAAGTCGTTGTCATTGAAGCTAAATTCAACATACAATTAATGTATAACCAAGCAGATGATGTGACAATGAAGGACAAGAGTATAAATTTATAGATTAGACAATGATTACTTTGATGTTAATAACACTTGCAAAATTCCCAAGAATTTGGCTTCTTCTTATAACTTCATAGTTTCTAAAAACTCCTTGAAATTCATGTAACAACTATCCAACAGCTACTGTATATGTCTCCTTTGAAGTTGGGATGTCTACTTGAGATCTACCTCAATTCTAGAGAGACATCTCATTCTAAAGTGGAATGTCTCTAGGGAGGCATCTACTTTCATATGGAGACATCTACTATTTTTAAGAGATGTCTACCTGTGATTTCTTTCTTTTTGGTAGAAACGTCTACTATTTCTTGGAGATGTCTCCTCAACTCTTTGAACTTTGGTTCTTGAGGCTTTCTCTCATTAATTTGGCTTCTTCCCAATCCTTGGAGCATCTTTATTTGGTTTGTAGTCTTTGCTTTCAGTCCATGTGCATTCATGTTCTCATGTTGGCTCATAAGATCTTCACTTTATCAACTCATTGTAGATCTCATTTTCCTTGAGTTCTTAATCCTTATATTGAGCTCTTATTCATGTCCTATAAACACATCATCCACAACAAACATTCTTTATTCTTCATTTTTATTAAGGTTTTAGCATACCAAAAGGTCAACAACTAAATTAATTAACAAATAAATCACAAGGATATTAACTAGAATTGTTAGTCAATATAGGAAGGCCTAGAGTACTAAAATTTAACAATGCTTTATGAACATATTAATCAACCTATAAATTTCCTATAGGGTATTTACAATATGAATTAGTTTAAGGAAAATTTCCTACTCTACCAATTCAAGAAAAATTAATTACCCTTGTAGCTACAAGCACACTTAACCTAGACTTAGACTTAGCTCAAAAAGAGTAATTAATGAATCTTAATCTCTTAGGTGAAAATCAATTAATAGCCTAAATGAGTAATAAAATCCATAAAAAGTATTACAAACATAAACATGACACCAAAATTAGACAAGTATGCATCAAGCCTAGAGATAAAGTCTTTTATTATAACCCAAATCATGTTCCACAGAAGACTAAGTTTCAAATCTTATGGAAAGGATCTTATATCATCCACATTATGTATCAATCAAGCACCATGAAAATTTTATCACCCAATGAACTCATAGAAACTCATCCTTGTTAATATCCAATAGGTCAAACCATTTCATGACTTTCCCTACTACTTTAGAGACTTTATCCTATTGTTAAGTTGTATTATTTACTTGAGTTCTAATAAAAAATGAAAGTATGTTCTAAAATAAATGCTACCTTACCATGTCACTAGAAAGATAGGTTATCCATGCCTGAAGGTACTATGGTAAGGTTGACACAATAATAATCTAATAATACAAACAATAAAAATTTCTAAGGGTTCTATTGGAAAGACATGTTACCCATGCCTGAAGGTAAGCGACTTCTCAAAAATTTCAAGGTTTCTTGGACTTGCATTAGTTACAGGGCTATAAATACACATTACCCATACTTGAAGGCACTCCTCTATCCAATGGCCAAGTCTCCTTTAAAATAAATTGTGTTGTTAATAAATTGCTTCCTTGTACTTCATTGCCAAGTGTTAATATTTCTTGTAGTTGTGATAGTCTTGTGGTTGTTAGTTTTGGAATGATACAATGCAATGTCACTAGTAAGTAGTATGAACTTGATTTGGATCTTGGCTAGAAAGGTTAATGATCATTCTAACCATGCATTACACATAGAATTCATTATGCCTATGGTAAGACACCTCATGTTCCATTTTTTGCAATCCTTGTTACTACCATTCCACCTCACTATTATATATAATTATAATTTGACAATTTTGTATAATATAGTGTTATTTTCTTATTAAGTCAATACTAATATGTGTGTTTTGGAAGATAGGTATGATTTACATTCAACTCCTTGAGTGCCTACAAACACTTGTAGGTGTAGTTATACAAGGGCATTAAGGGCAAGAGCTTGCTTTAGGAAAGACCCACATGTATAACTCTTGTGCTTCATATACAATCATCAATTCCACATCATCTTGTACATCTAGAATACTTACCCAATCATTGTTATTTCCTTGTAGTTTTATACTCATTCATATGTTCAACAATTTTGATAAACAATCTCCTAAAAATGCTTAATTGACTTACCTTACCTAACCACCTTCTTTCACATTACTTCGATGATAAATTCATATATTCTAAGCATTACCTATGATCTAGAACCCTTTAGACCATCTCTATACCTTCCAAACTATTCATTTTATCCAATTTTTCCATTAAAAATTACATAAAATTTTGAAAATTTTTATGGTGATATCATAGATATGATAAACTAGACCCTATGATATCACATTCGTGTTTTCATATCTACAATACATCCTATATAAAAATCTATATATACATGTGAGGTGTTAAGAAATTTTTTCATTCTTTCATTTCACACCTAGGGAATTCATGTTGTTTCTTTAACCTCCAAATTTCAAAGAGCCATATCTTCCTCACTACACTTCCAATTTGAGTCATTCTTGTTTCCTTTTGCTCACAAAGTGACCAACTTATTCGTGGGGGAGGGTACTGTATGTGGTTTTTGTGAATCACATCAAATTTTTTTAATGCCTAGAAGAACAAAGTAAGAATAAGAACAATAGAGATGATTACATTCTAAACCCAACATAAGTTAATAAACCTACTGATTTTCCCAAATAATCATTAAACATGTTTTAGACAAGAAATTAAAGATTATGATAGGTCGTTTAAGATAAATTTGTTTGTAATCATTAGAATTTATTCAATTAAGGGTTTTCTTGTAAAAGGTTTTATCCAAGTTACAAATTTTTCTAACTCTGAAATTTGAGTTAAAACTAAAATTAATAATAATAAGGAATGATTTTGATCAGAACCCAAAAAATTGAGAAAGGGTTATGAACTATTAGAGATTTTTTCTAAAATATTTGGATAATCTTAAAATTCTTCATAATTGCAAATGCCTCCCAAGAGATTTGAAGCAGAAGGACCTTCACAACTGAGGGGGAAAAGACCTAGAGGAAGAAGTAGAGGACAATCTAGAGAAAAAACTCCACCTATGAAGTAAGAGGCACATTCTTACAACATCCATCAACCCACACTTGTGACAGAGCAATCTGCACATGCAGAAGCTAATGCAACGCCTAATCCATAGTAAGGATAGTGCCTCACACTATCAAATGAATGTCTACAAGAAATTCAATAGAAGTCAATTATGTCCACTATCATAGTGGAGTTAAATTTTATAGAGTCTGCATGTATAAAAGTCCATGAATAGCTATAGACCTCTCCTTTGTGGTCCATCATTTTAAGCAATGGTGACTGGTACTTGGGAGAAGTTTATCAATTTTAGAAGAACAAACAAGATGATACTACTATGAAAGTTGAGGGAGTCACAGTGTTGTATTTAGTAGAAGTAATAGCAAAGGCATTCAACATACCAAATGTCAGAGCCAATAGAGCTTAAATATCTACAAGTTCTAACACCGATGCAAGGAATTTAAGGCTACAGAGGGCCTGTGGAACCATTAAGAAAAAGTATAGCAAATTGCCCATGATTAAGAAGATTTATTTTAAGATTGGGACATACACATATTTTCAACAAAAAGACTTAATTAGATCTCCACCTATGTCACTAGAGGAAGTATCATCCTGATGGAGAAATTCCGAGCCAATATTGTCCATTTGTTATTTTTGGAAATACAAATGAGATTTAAGCAAAAGAAGACAAGAAAACCTACTTTGCCATTTCCTTGTCTTATCAAAAGATTTCCTTTGACAAATGAGATTTAAGCACAAAGATGTACCAGAAAGATTGCTGCAAATGGAATAAGTCATGTAAAACCTCTTTGATATCCCCAGTGATATCATTGTAGTCCAATCTAAATTAATTTCAACAAAGGGTAAGTTGATCATAGCATAAATTAGGATGCAACATGTTGAAAGTGAAGTGTAGAGGTTACAGAAAGAATTGGTTGCACAGAGAACAAAAAGAAAAAACCTAACACTACACATTTCACCTAACTAAGTAAAACAATTTATAAATGAATAGATTGGCCAACTAATGGCCAATTACACATAATGAAGATGGAAAAGGAGAAAGTAGAATGGAATGATTTTAGTGACGAATGCCCAAACATATGCTCATGCTAAAGCTCTAACTACATTAGAGGAGGAAAATAAAAGAATTGTTGTTGAAAAAATGAGGTTGGTAGATATAGAAAAGCAAAAAAATATGCTAGAAGAAAGTATTCATCAACCAAGAGAAAAATTTTCCAAAGTCAACCTCGACATAAGGTAATTAGTCCAAGAAAATAGGAACTTATTAATAAAAGAAGTCCACACTATGTGACAAAAATTAGCAATTAAGATTGGCACGTAGCAAAATGAGGTCAAGAAATATGAATGGTTGAAAGAGAATTTCAGAGACTAAGTGGGCATGTACAAGGAAATCAATGAAAAGGACATTTAAATGGCCAAAGCTAGAATCAATTCCATTACAACACAAACACTTGATTGGCAACCCAGCTTGGATAACCTTACCCACATACATCAAACTAAATTAAAGAACAAAGACCTAAAAATTGAGGACTTGATAGAATACATGGAGTTAGCAAATCTCATATATGCTAACTTGGCCATGTTAATAACATGCAAACCTAGAATAGAATTAAAGCAACAAGTGGCTATAGTCTACTCAATGTATGAAAAAGAATTTGTGAATAGAAAAGATGCCCATCAAAAACTTCATATAGCAAACTTAAAACTCTAAGTAGTTAAAGTTAGCTACTAAAGCTAGAAGAATGTAGTAGCAAACTTGTCCAAAAGGATGATAGATTACCAAGAACTAAAAAAAGTGGTCACAGCCTTTGAAGAAGAATGAATGGAGTTTATGGCATGATATGTTAAAGCAAACAAAATATTTTCACAACTATTGTGTCCTTAGGAATTACCAACTCTAACCAACATTGCAAAATTTGCATGGATAAGACATGATCCTAGATCAGAAGAAGACAAACTTAAAGCATTGTTGAGCAGGTATCAATTCTAGAAACCTAATGACAAGGGAAAGAAGCTGATGGAAGAGCTACCACCACTAGGAACATGAAGAAGACTACATCGAGCTTGTTTTGTTTTGTTATTATCATGTGTCAATCTTGCATTGCATGATAATTTTGTAACACGACTCGAATCACAATGCGACATTCTTAGTAAAGTCAATTATGTAAATATGTATCATAATATCAAAGTCCATGTAACCCCACAAATTTGTAAAGAACTCTATCCTCTTTTTAACTCAAGGAGGAATTTTTAGTTAGTTATGGGGGTATGATAAAATAATTAATGTGAGTCTACAATATTATAGCCCTACATATGTTATCATAAATACAATGTAGTGGGTCATGATCATGCCTATAAATACCAACCTACCATCATGTTGAAATGATAGCTTTTTTCCAACACTTAGTGAAATTCTTGCAGTTTGTTTTCGTAAAGTTAGAGTTAGAGTGAATGCCCACAGTGTGGTGAATTATAGTTATACAGAATCTTTTTTCAAGTAGATTATTTCTAGATAATTCATGAATGGTAATAAAGATCAAGATTATTATTCATCATTACAACATATCACTTAGCATAGTTTTACATTTCTATAATGTTTACTTTTATTTAGTCATTTACCTTTGCTAAGTCATTTACTATTCTAATTTTTATTAGTAAGGTGGAATAAGTACGACTAGTTTCAAGCATCAAGTATAATTGTTTAGTAACCCAGTAGTGACTTTGCTTGATTCACTCAATAGTGAAGTTACTTGGTAACCCCATTAACAATTACATCAACACAGGATGTGTATAGAAAACTAGGAATAGATACTTATCGCCATAGGATAGAAAAGATTTACATTTCTATTATACTTAGAATTAGAATTTGTAATTATTTTCATCATGTTCATACTTAACATTATTAAAAGCCACTCAACATTAGTTTATCATGTAGCTCACTAAGAGTTAAACCATACGATTGTACCTCACTAACTTTAAGTGGAAAGATAATAATCATAAACTTAACATCAACTTACTAGTATAGTTACATTGTCCATCCATGGATTATGATTTAGCCACACATGAGCACCTGTGACTTATATGGTTGATTGTTGGAATACCCAACTGTTCATCAGTTAGTGCTTGTGGTTTATGATGGGGCCTTCTCCTTTTGTCATCACTCTTTATATTATTAAAACTAGAATTCTTCCTTTGTTATTTTTTGTCATAAATTTTTAAATAAAGCATTTTTCTTAGAATTTGGAAAAAATTTGATATGAAATGGGATTATGATTAGTACTCATGACTTGGAGTTCCATGATCGGCTATTGAAACCTTAAGATAAATTTTCTTCAAATCTCATTCTCATCTCAATGATTAATATAAATTCAACCATATTTTATTATATGTCTTGCCAGATTCCATTTGACATGTGGTAACAACTATTATTTTTAGAAAGAAATTGCTGGTTGGCAAATCCATCCATCTTCATGCTATAATATAATAGATTCTCCTTCATGCAACTTGGATGACTACAACTCCTTTCTTGATGAGTGCCTCATTAAGTAGGAAATTGATGCAAATTGGTGCCTATGATTGTAGGTCATAGTCTTTGATTCTTCCATATTTAAATCAGTACTTTAGTTGTTCTTCAATTAACTTTCTTGACTAATTATATTCTTCTTTAATTTTAATTATCTTAACTTCCTCTTAACATAATTGTGGTTCCCATTGTAGTTTTAATTTATGATTATTTTGAAGCATCATTTCCCCTCATACATGCCTTTTCAGACTCAATTTATAAATGATACTTCAAATTTATTTCCCTGATGTAGATCTTCTTAATCTTTTAGGTCTTTGCATAGGTCCACCACTCTCATCAGAAGTCATCTTTACCAAGTCTTCATTCAATTTCTTTTCATCTTCTATTTCTTATTGTGAAATCCCTTGAATTTCATACTAAGTTGTAATCTCTCCTACTAGTGCTCCAATATCATGTTAGATTTTACCACTTTTGGTTATCTTTTCATTATGTTCGTGAAACAACGTTGGTGCCTTAGGTTCTTTTACAATGAGATACACCTTTACAATTAATAGTAATGTTAATATCATGAAAATGTAAGATCATAGCTCTCTTTTCATAATGATAATTGCTCTTCGTAAATCTTGGTAGTTTTGAGTATCATAAGTCTTACTGATTTGGCTGCTTATGAATCCTTTTATGATGAACAAAGTTATGTTGTACTAAGTTTATAACTTGATACTCATTCCTTATTCTAATAATTCATAACATAATATTTGGGCTTGTATCTCTAGGTTCTAACTTGCTAAGAACTTCTTGTGCTTTGGTAATGTTGCTATTTTTAGTGGTAGATTTTCTTTTAGTTTGTATTCACTTCTCCATTATAGGATATAATATACTTATGATTATAGTTTGTAACTAAATTTATTATGAACTCTTGTACTTTGACTTGCTTCACTGGACTTTGTTAAGTTCCTCATGAACTTAACTTCACAAACTTCTCTCATACTTCATTAAGTCATCATTGACTTAACTTTACTGTACTTTACGAAATACTTCTTCGTAGTACCTTCTTCTTCATAGTTACATCCTTACAATGCCTACCTTGGCCAATTACTTGTGATAGGTCTTCTCGGAGTTTTCCTAGTTGGTTAGTCTTATGTGGACTGTGCCCTTCTTAGACTCCTTTAACAATCCACAACTTAGCCTATTATGGACTACTACCTCATTCATAGTCTACCCCTCTTCTTAGTCATTCTCTTTACTCCATTGTAACTTCTTGAATGTTCTTTACTTCCTTTTTAGAAAACTATATCATTTTATGAATTAATCATCTTGGATCTTCTTGTCCTTTTTAGGAACCTAGATCTTTCTTCACTTCTTTCTCTTACGAATAACTTGATAACCTTTTGGTTTTGTAGCTCAAGTTCTAGTTATGATTCCTATGCTTTGTAACATCTTTCTTCACTACTACATGCTACTATTTGCTCTTTTGTTATTCTACGAATTGTTGTGATTTGTAAATGCTTATGTATTACGAACATCGTTGTGGCTATTGTTCCAATGCCACTTCATACTCATATTTTCTTTATTATTGTTCCATTATTATTCCTTCTTGTTTCTTGTTGTTTCATTGCTATTGTTGCTGTTCCATCATTGTTTCACATTACACATTACAAAGTGAGAACTTGCATTCTTTTATCCTTTGTAAGAAGTTGGGACTCTTCATTGAACCATCATGACCATTTGTAATTGTTGATAGATTAAGTTAAGAAACTAATGATTGTACCTTAACTTAGGAGTATACTCTAATAGCGAACATCATTTCTTTCAAGTAGGGAAAAATGTAAGAAAGTATGCCATGTTGATGGTTTGAAGGTTGTTTCCCTTTGGATTGAGAATTAATGGAATATAAAGATTCTTATAGGTTCTATGCTATCTTAACCATCAAAAACAACCTCTATAGAATTACATTGCCTTGATTCTTTGTAAACAACATCACAAGGATATGTAGGCTTATTGGAGAGGCTTTTGCCTTCTTGGCTCAAGCACCATCATTTCTTTGCAAAGCAAGGGCATTAGGTTAGATGCACTAAGATCAGTCCTTCTTATCTTCTTATCTTGTTATGTTGCGGTGTGTATTAGGTCATTATGCATTTGTGTTAGGTAAGACAACATGTTACACTTATAACTAATATTTAACAGGTACCATGATTTTTACCATGCTTTCAAGTGCTCTTACGACTAAAACGTATTCCATCTTGAATCTCTATTTTCCAGGGACGTGGGGCTCACAGATGGTGCTGTCCAAGGCTTCGCAAAGATGGCACCGGCACCGTAAAAAAAAACCTTAAAAAGACAGTTTCGCTTACTCACTCTATCCATCAGAATCAAAAGAACACCATGGATTGGGAGGATATTATGCATTATCTGAACCTCGATATCATATTATAGTCTTTTGAGAAGTTCCAACCGAATGTCTTCTAGCCTTCTATACATGTTAATTTAACGGTGTAAAAAAATTTGAACATTCTACGCACCACGTAGGTCATGTTTGTGTCATCACGTCTTTGTTGAACGTTTTCTATCTACACGGTTTCATGCCCGTGACGTTGCCCACATCAAGCGAATCTGTCGCAAGTTTAACTAGTTTAAAGAGTTGGTGAGAGTGGAGTGGTAGGGCTTTGAAGAGAAGCTTGTGGGGTTGACATTCACTACAAGTCGTGAATATTGCCACTTCCAAATTCCAACATTTGTTTTTGATCCATCGAACAAAAATATTCATATGGGATACTCTTTTTTATGTGGCCACCTTAAAGTGAGCCCTACTCGAAACAGCCCAGTTAAAGTGGGTAATTAGGCAAGCATGATGCCGTGAACTATTTTTTAAGACCACCTCTTCAATACATGTTAGAAAACTGGAGAGCGAACCGTGTGTGTTCCCTTGAAATTTTACTTTATAGTTTGAATAGCCCGCAAAGGCACCAGTGCACATCAATATATTTTTAAATAAAAAGGCGTCCGTGTTGGGGTTACGAAGTTCAAACCATGGTAGTGGTGTAAATGGGACATTGCAAAACGCATACATTATGTGTTGTGTATGCATCTGGATGCGATGGCATGGTATGGCATGCATGCATGCATGCATGATGATGATGATGGTGATGCAAATGCAGCCGCCTCTTGTTGCAGATTTGCTTGGCTTGCATTGTTTACACTTGCGCGTACCGTGACAGGGTGCAAAGTCCTCGCCGACTCCGTAAAAGGCGGTGGGCCCGAGGTAAGGATTAACTTAATTTGCATATAATAACATAGCAAAAGCACATTGGGCATATAATTTTGCCCGTTGAAAGCAATCGACGACAAATTTGGGCAGCGGCGTCCCTCCTCGGGCAGCATGAATGAATGGCTTGCGGGCTGCGGCATTGGGTTCGTTCTTCCTTTTTAAGAAAACACAAAGACTTTTCAAGTGCCATGACGCGGCACACCACGGCGGGAAGCAACAAGACCCTGCTTCTCAAGCACAGAGCTAAGCAATCCTAAAAAGGTTATGAAGACGACGCGGTGCCACAGAAGCAGAGAGATACGCATACAAATAATCTTTCCTTCTCCTTGTTCTGCTCTCTCTCCGTCTCTGTAACTTCTTTAGTTGCGTTCGATGCTTTGAAACTGTGCTTCGCAGAGGCTTTTCTTGTTCAAGTTTGGCTGGCCGCCTGCGTTTGACTCGAAGAGCTTTTTGAGCTTCCATCTGAAATATAAGGTATGTTTTCGTTTGTGTTTGGCTTTCCGTTCGCCGTTTTTCTGGTTGCTTTGAAGTCTTTGGCTTGGCGTTAGGCGGAAAGAAGCTTGCTTGTTCTTTGCTTGCACATCGTTGCTAGGGTGCTGCTGTTTGCTGATTTTTTCTGGCAGCCTTTACATGACGTCTTTTGTTCTCCTTTGCTGAAGCTTGTGGTTTTGGTCTTAGCTTTGTGTAGTCTGCTAAGCTGATTAGCTTCTCGCCGAAGCTTCCTGGTGTTCGTGTTGAATTTCTTCTTGTCTTTTTGGTGACTTTGTTACATCCTTTCAAAAGAGGCCATTTTGCAGATTTTGGGCTTGGAAATTGTTGTTAAGCCTATTGAACTCCAGTTCTTGTCAGTTTCATGTGCTTCGTGAGCTTTCAAGATTTTTGAAATAAGACGGTGCCGTTGTGTGAGCTTTAAGGTTTGTTTGTTTGAAGAAATGATGAGCCATAACTGATGAGGTTTCCCATGATTTTGAACGGTTTTGAAAATCCATAGTGTGTTTCTCATTTGAGCATTGCGATCTTATCTTAAGAAAAATGCTTTACGGCTTTAAAAGTCCATGAGAAAATGGAAGCCTGCTAAAACAGTAGTCCGTGCTTGATGGCCTTAGGCGCAAAAGCTTGGCGAACAAGTTTTCTTTGCAGCAAAGAAGCTTGGCCAACAAGTCATTTCTATCGCGACTGTCAGGTTACTGGTTTAAAAGCCCAAGGTACACAGAGTGGAGGTTTCGCTGTAGGTTATATTGGCAGAGGACTAAAACTTCGTCTCTTTTGTGGCTTATTTTTACCAAAGGTATTTTGTTTTCAGTGCCTCCTGATTTGAGATCTGTGCGTGCATTTTTCTTGCAAAGCAGACAATATAGGTTAATATTCTCTGATGCTCTAGAATGATGGAAAGATGGGTTCTTTCACACCAGTTTGGTTGCCGGAAATAGGCATAAGCCTTTCAGTGCAGGTTTTTGACGAATTGGAAAGATGCGTTCTTTAATACTAGTCTGCTGTTGTTCTGAGATGTCAAGAGCCTTCAATTCTTTGAAGAAAAATAGACGCCACTTGGAGCTTCGTAGAATCATTCGTGTCAAGTTAATCCAAAGAATTTTACATTCTAAAAATAGCTGTCCCCTTGTATTGATAATGCTATTTTCCAAGGCTCTATGCTACCGTTTTCATGCTATCATTGAGCAGTGTCTTTTGCTAAAACCAACTCTAGCGGTAATATCTCACTGGATAAAAATTACTTCCTTTATTATAAATTTTAAAATATCTTTTTGAAAATGCTGAAAATGAAAAGCTCTAGAGAACGCTGGAGTGTTGGAAATTGTAGCTTCTCTGAAGAAAGTGCCCCTAGATTGATGTTCAAAAGTATTGTGAATGACGCCGTCTGGGATCACAGTTTCTTTAGTTGTTTACTCGTTTTTTCAAACGTTACCTAAAGTCCTCTGAAAAGCCTTAAATTGTTAATGTTTTTATTGCACTTCATGGAATGTTTTTATATTTTTAAAATGAAATGATTCAAGGTTAAATCATTCGTTCTGCAGCTCTGAAAGTATGGCTGGGAGTAAGAAGTGCAGCAGAAAATACAAAAAGGAAATTTACGAGATATCCGCTGCAGGAGAGAACGCGGCTTCGGAACAGAGGCAACAGTCTGTGTTGCCATCCAAATCAGCAAGGCAAACGCGGGAGTCGGATATAACGGAATCTTATTGTGGGTGTTCGTCGGCAAACAGCTTCACAGGAAGTAATAGTATATCCGAAGTTTCTTCCGCGGAGTCGACAGATGTTTCATTGGACATAGATGATGACATTTGCACCACGCCTAGGGCCGACGAATATCAAATACCCAGGGCTTTACCGTGTCCTCCTGCCCCACGAAAGCCCAGGGTTTCTTCCAGATTTAGAGCGCTGCCTGCCGCCGGCTTCTTCATTCCCCCGGACCTGGACTCGCTTCTCTCTCCGCGGTCGAAGAAGATTTCGGTTGACGTGTAACCGAAGGCTCTTTTCTTCCCTTCATAGTTATGATTTCTGTCAATGCTTTTGTCGGCGGACGTCTCTCTCACAAAAACAAGTCATTTTGCCGTCGGCTTTAACGCGGCACAGGTGCATTGTAATACATAGAAATACAAGTGTTCTACTAACAGGCATCCAATGAATCTGTAAATGATTGGATAGGTAAATTCGTTTCTAGCAATAGAGTTTTACTGGTTATCCGGCCCAAGGTCCGCTGTGAAAGTTGCGGCATTCGGCCTTGCAAGGACAGACTGTCAAGGTTGCATTCAAATTCGAACTTGCCTCTAATGCTTCACCACTGTCTGGTGACTTTAAAACAGAGGCATGGTTTCTCGTTTGAGGAAGACCGGTAAAATGATTATTTTCACTTGGAAAAATCTCCAAGCTTCTGATCTTGTTCTGTAATTCGTAGTTTAATCTCTTTCCTTATCACCAGCGGTGGAAATGAGGGGCAACTCACTGCTATCGTACTGTTGAGAATCTTGTCAGAATCGAGGTGTCGTTTTTAGGATGTGCTTTCAGAGGTGGGTGGGTAGTTGGACAGATGAGATCACTGTGCATTTGATTTTAAGACACGGTAGGCATCCAAGGCGCACGAGAGCGAGATCAAAAACGTACTTGCGTGGAGGGTGTGATCTTGTTTGACTGCGCGGTCTAGACCATCAACATCGAGTCCGACTGTATTTACAAACGTTGGGTTGGGTATTCTTTTCCATGGCACGTTTTCTTGCCACGTTAACTTATGGTCTGGCAGCCCTAACACCGTCGATTCCTGCTTCCAGAGCTATGTTACAAAGGCACTGGTACAATTTTTTACCTCATCGCAATGGACAAATTTTATCAATCCGCCGTCCGTAGCGAATTTCCGAATTCTCTACAGGCCAATCCAAAGATGCCATTTTGTCGACTTGTAATGTGCAAACTTGCGCGTGTTTGGCTCATAAAGGTGTCGAGTTAGAAGGCATCTCGAGAATGGAGTAAAGAAACACTTAGTACATTCTGATGTGTGTTTGGGCATCATGTTTTTGGACTCATTTATGTGGAGACTTGCATGCCTAATTTTGCTATCTCCAGAATCAAATGATGGGTACCGTCATTCTGTCAATGGGATGTATACACATGGGCATTTCACAGGTGGTATTTGCTGGTTACATCCATCTCTCATTGTCTGCTATCTTGGCTAAACTTATGAATTGGTACAGGCTTTATGTCTGCTATCTTGGCTAAACTTATGAATTGGTACAGGCTTTATGGTGTGTTTGGGACGTGGTTTGACAGGCTTTTTTTGTGTTGCGAGTTCGGCGAACAGTACATTGAAACGCAGAGATTCTACCCATCCGTATTAGAATAATTCTTAGGCCTTCTGTTGCTAATGCCACACCTTGTATCCGTTGAATGTGGTTGGGTTATTATGCCTTCATAATTGCGAGCAATACTCGACCTACTCCGTCATTGGACTAGGACAAAAGATTCCCAACTTACGGGACTATAGCCCTAATTATATCTCTGATAATGAGGTCCTATTTATATCTCTGATGAATGAAAGCACAAACACTTTTTGTGGACTAAATCAAATTTGTGCTATGTTAACATCATTACAGATCATATTTTTATTCATCAGTGTTAGGTTAATAACGTTGCCATGCTATATCTGAAAAATTACTTAAAAACATTTTTTCTGTTCTTAGCATGGTGGAGCTGCATGGAAGCATGTCGTAAGAACTTCCTCTTCAATGCATCCCTTTTCCTCCCATGTAGCTTTTTGAAACGTGATTTTAACGTGGCTATTCTTCTCTGTCAGAAGAATTAAGACCATTATTGAGTCCATTAAGATTTATCTTGGTCATAGGTGTGGGGTTGGGGTTTTTTTTATACTTTGGTTTGCTGTAATGATTTAGTAAATATAGAGTTTTTATAATAGATTGGGGTTTTTTTTATACTTGGTTTGCTGTAATGATTTAGTAAATATAGAGCTTTTATAATAGATTCTAATACTGAATTTTGTAAAAACAGGCATTATGGGTCCTTTAAAACCTTTAAAAATTGAAATTGTAAGCTTTGGATTAAAATTACTAATTTGAATTAATTCTATTTAAGATTACAGTTTTCAGGAATAGGTTATAATTTTTTTAGTTAAATAATTACTCATATATATACTTGTTAATTTCATATGAATATTTATTGTGGGGCAACATTGTGTGAGTTTTAAGTTCATATTTTTAATATGGAATTTTAATTAGAAGTTAACATTGGCAAATAAGGATACTTTTGATATAGTTGATAGTGAGCATACTTTTAGTAAAGCACTTAATTGCAATCTATTGATCTAATCAATAATATTAAAATAGTAATGTAATCCTTTATAAAAGTCTATAAGAGTATCCCACTACCACAAGGTTACTCTATTGTTGCCATATAAGTGTTTTGACCACTACACTATACCATGGGTGCTAGTATCTTGTATCTTGCATTTACAAATGGATTCCTTTAACGTAAGACTTTAAATTTTATCATATTTGTGTTTATATTAAAGTAGAAAATGAAAAATTTTAGATTAAGTTCACTAAATACATAAAAAATAAAGTTTTTAAAGTTGATTTATATATCTAAAGGTTGAATCTTGGTACCATAGTCATGTGTACTTTAAAAGTTTAATTAATCTTATACTTAAAAGTTTAACTTTTGCCCTAGGAATCTCAAATTTCAACTTTTGATATGATAATCCCCTTTAATATTAATATTGTTTATATAAACATTTTTTAAAGACTCACCTCTAGTAGAATAACCCCTACCAATTATAAGTGTTCTATTTCCTCTACCTTTTTTCCAATTATAAGTGTTCTATTTCCTCTACCTTTTTTCATAAAGTTATAATTGGCTGTATAGATAAATAAATTAAATTAGTAGTAGGTGTAGTATTACGGATGCGGATCTCTCTCCCCTTTGAAGTTTATAGCATTGTAATTGGCAATGATGATACCCAGGTGTTGCTGCATGCCTTTTTGATAGAAATGTAGTTCCTATAATTTGGGGTGGAGTTACTGATGCTCTTTCCTTTCAAATTTATTGCACTGTAATTGGGAATATAAATAAACAGGCACACAAGGAAGGCCATTGGTTCGCATCACAGCACAAGTTTTGCAGATAATTCGTTGATGTGGATAAGGGACCATCACATATACTCCACACCACCATCACGACAGGTAGTTTGATTTACAAGGATAAGGGCAATGGAGAAAAACAATTGCATATTCTGAGTTCACAGCATGATGACAGGCAGTTTGATTATTTATCAAGAGAATAGCAATGATTAAGAAATTGTGCGTCCTCAGCTAAGCTCAAATGCATGTTGAGAGTTGCCCAAGCCGGGTAATCCCACTGTAAAGCTTGCGGGCTGGACGGGATTAGCAGATGATGACGATGATCATGGTAATGATAAAAACGACTGTCAGTGGCGGTGCTTGTCCTTTGTTCCTCGTAACAAAGAATCTGGCAAGGCAAAGCAGTCAGTCAGTCCACACAGATGTGAGCAATGAGCCATGCAAAAAGTCAGCCTGCTCCCCCTCCTCCCTATCATCATCATCATCATCTTATTCTTCTTCTTCTACTAGAAATCACTCACTGACCTCACCATCATCCTGGTCCTCGCCCCAACCCGAGCAATTAAATTAACCACCCTCTTTCCGTAACAGCATTCACTCGCCTCCTTGTACAATAAATAAAATGCAAATGATGCTGCTGCGGCGGCGGACGTCAAATTCAGATTTAAATCCAGCGGCAGGCTGCGGGCGCCAAGTTTGAATGAGTTTTCCCGCCAAGCGCGCTTGTTGCCCGTGGGCGGGCAGGCAGGCAGGCGGGCGGGCCCACGCGAGAATCCAACGAGCGCGGCCAAGCGGGCACTGGGATACGCGGAATGGGCAAAATGGCCGAAATTCGAGGCCCAAACAAAAGGACGCCAAGCGTCCAAAATATGTGATCATAAACAATAACGTACTACAGAAAAACTGAGAGGCGGTTTAGAGATTCCGCGTGCGCTCTTCTCCTTTTTGCTTTGGCTTAGTTCTTTTGGTTGGGTAGGGTTCCTCGGATTCTTCCTTTGCGGGCGCCAAAAGTCGCGTGGCTTTTCTGGCGCGTCAAATCGGGTGGCATAACGCCAATCTGCAAAGCGGGGTAATAATTTATGATGGCCATTGAATGATTCTCTGTTCCTCTCATTATTCTTATTTGTTTTTATATAATTTCACATACATTACATTACATAGGTGTTTGGGTCATCACAGGAAAGAGACCAACGGAATGATTATACACGTGGGCATGCACATGGCTGTGGCGGTTGGCATGCATGGATGGGATGGGGGTGGGGGCACATGGCATGGCATACGGATGACTGCATCTGGAATTGTGAATGGATGGATGAGCAGTGATGATGATGATGATGAGGCAAGGCATGTGTCATGCAAAAGCCGCGTTTTTGAGCAGAGACGTAGGATGGAGCCTTGGATTCTTGGCTACTTCATCTTCTGCCATTTTGTCGAGTCCACTACACTCACTCACTCAGTCACTGGTAATACGATTGTTGCGGACCGTTTATGGCATTGTTGTTGTTGCTGCTGCGGTTGGTCATTAAGATTGCTCTGTCTGTCTGTCTGTTCCTCTCTTTTTCTTCCTCGTGTGTGTGTTGTTGATGAGTCCGTCGTCCCTGTTATAAGTCTGCCGTCGCGTGGCCAAACGCGTGCCATTGCATTTATATGTGATTTATTTGTCATTTTACTTGACTAAGGTTTCTCCCTGTCTACCTACCGAGCATGACCATTTGGTTGTGAAGTTGGGAGGGCGTTTGACATTTATCCCTGTCCGTCCCTCCCTCGTTCAAAGTCGACGTGGAGGAAAGAAAGGGGCAGATTCTGGTGTCCTAACTGGAGTCGAGTTTCAGTTCAAGTTGCGGGGCAGCGTGGCTTGAACCTGTAACGTCATTGTCGTTTAGTGGCTGTGGCTTTCCTGTTTGCCACTGCAGATGGGAGGAAACGGCATGGGCATTTAGCCAACAAGAGGAGTACGCGGTTCAACGGTTTTTTGTTCACCAAGACCCTCCTCACAAATGCTTTAACCCCCCACACACACACGTAACCTTTTATGTACCAAACTTGGACTTGGGCATCTTTAAACTATTTGAAAATAGTTGCCCTTTACCATTTAAGGCTAATACTTTATTGCCAAAGAAACAGTTTTATAGGATGTCCAAATCAGAATTAGGTAACTATGTATATCTTAAGATCTGTAGCCAACATAATACTTTTGTTGAACTTAAGTACAATGTAACCCTGTGTCAAATTTATAAATCAAAATTAGGTAACTATGTATATCTTAAGATCTGTAGCCAACGTAATACTTTTGTTGAACTTATGTACAATATAACCATGCGTCAAATCTATATACCAACTGATACAGAATATAAGTGGGATATTACAATTTCAAATTTGAGGGTTGTTGGAACCCGAAATAATTGAAACATAGGTACACCCCAAGATATATAGAAGCTTATAACTCAACATTGCCCACCAAAATCAAACCCATAACTTAGAGTTTCCAAATCAAGAGTCTTACCACTAGGCTAACACCTCATTATTTACAATTCTAAATTTGATTAATTTGTGCCAAATGTTACCTAGAACACTTGGTAATTTTCTTAATGATGTTTTTAAAATTCATGGCTTGTATATTTTTATTGTTTGACAACCAAATGTTGTGATGAACAAATATGTTGACTATGTACTACAAATGACATTGAAGATAAACATTGTATAAGGTTATCACTAAAATTTAATTACATCATCCAAAGTGATAAAGATGCCAAATCTGTACATAAAGATCAAAGCTTAGACCATACACATCCAATTCATTGTCTAAGGTTTTAAATAACCATAAAATATCAATCCTAGCAAAATCTTCATGTTCATCATATTCTGAAGTACATCCAAAGCAATTTTTTCCACATCCAATACCATTACAACTTGCAACATTTGCATAAAATGCCAAAAAGAGTCAACATTCTATTTGATAGAGAAAGCTAAACCTCCTAGGCCTTGTAAAACAAGATCAAGAATTGGATAATACTAGCATCAAAGTTAACTCCACAAAAAGGTTATCTTATTGATGAATTATGAGCCAATAATTGATGATATCACATAGGTATCCATCTTAAATACTAGTATAACTATAGAACTCATACTATCCAACTATTAAACTATAAAGCTAATACCACATGCATTTCAATACTAATATCAATGAAATAACAACCTAGCATAAACCCTGCAATAATCCTAATACTCATACATCTTAAATTAGTATCATTAATTATCTCTAGGATAACTTGCATAATTAAAGTATAGCAATCTTAATAAAAAACTATAGTCCTAAAGCCTAAAGTACACATCATGAATCATAATCCAAAAGGCAAACCACACATCACAAATTATAATTCTAAAGCAGAAACACATATCATAGATTGGTCCAAAAGCCAAAAACACACATCCTAGATTGGTCCTAAAGTTGTAAAACATATTGTAAATTGTAATGACTAGCATTCTAAAGCCATAGCACATATCACAAACTAAGGTCATAAAGCCATGTCACATATCATGGATTAAGACAATACCCAAAACTTCCTTTTGATGTAACCATCATCTTCAAAATTAGTTCCAAAACTTATAGTTATCATGATTGTTCACACCATAAGATAATATTAACATAAACGACTTTGATGGGTATCCCCTACATCCAACCATATATTCACTAGCGATTCAGTCAAATTTTGTAGACTTAGTTTCCTAAGTTTACCTATAGTTCCAAAGAGTGAATTGTGGAGTTGTACAATCATTGTCTTTCTAACTCTGTGTGCTATTTGTATGTATGGTTAAATGTGAGTTAAGGCACATGATGTATATTTTTATAAGTATTTGTATTATATTATTATCTTAACAGCTAGATGAGTGAATGAAGATTTAACAATTAACTATCTAACAAATCATCTAATTTAGTAACTAACTATCCTAATGTAAAGTAATTGCTCCCACTTGTCATATGCACCTTAAACTAGTATTTATGTTATTGGATTACTAATTGGCTATTACTGGGCATACCAAATATCCACTAGTGGGATTACCAAGTGCAATACATTATGCTTGAAGTGGTCATACTTACATATTTATGGTTAATTGCATTAATTATTTAAAGCCATAAATGTAAATTTCATGAAAAGTAAACTGTTAAATGTAAAGAGTAAACTAATCTAAGTGTTACAATGGATGGAGGAAATCTCGAATTTATTGCCATTCATACCAACATGTTTAGGTACCTAGGCACTCGAATAAAGCACTATACAATCTCTTAAATCCACCCTTGATGAGCGTCAAAGTGTCGCATCGATGGGCCCCTGTTGATGGGGCTACATTTACATGATGTTGCCCTGTCAACACAGTACTATAGCAAAATCTATAAATACAATCTCCCAACCATGTTTATGGGCATTATAAATCATAGTAGTAGCCAAACTCTTGTAGTTTTTACATTTGAAAGTTAAAATATTTTCCCGAGTGCCTACTGTACTGACCTAAATCGTCGGTGTAAGGCTGGAAGGGAAACAAGCACCGAAAGACTGTTGGGCAGCCATAGCTGACCCTGCCTTCGCTTGAGGGCAAGCTGGAAAAGGGAACAAAGGCAGAGTGCCTTGGATGGTTTGCACGCAAATCAACCAAGGACTTCCCCGAGCGTAAGCTACGGCTAGCGCTGGGGTTATCGTGAACGATGTAAACAGGATGCAAATGGAATGCAAATAGCGACACAAAAATGTAAACAGAGCGTACTAAATTATAAATAAAGCGCAAACCGAGCTATATTGTAAACAAAGCATAAACCGAAGTAAATAATGTAAATAGGGGGCAATGAAATTTATTGTATTGTTTAATAAAAATGTATGCACCAGTCGAAGTGCAGCTGCACGTGTGGATGGCAGGTCAAGCACTAAGCCCCGGGATAATGTCTGAAGTGATGATGCGATAATGTGATGTGATGAACGTGAGAAATGCCTGGATGCCAATAGTTAGATCTTCCGAACGCCCAAGGGTTACCAGTTCTGTAATTTCTCAGAATTGCCAATGTCTCTGATTTTTGCCTTCAATCGCCCCCCAATCGCCCCCTGATTTATGTGAATTGACAGGGTATTTATAGGGTTGGGCCGTGCTCCGGCACAGAATTTTAGAATGGAATCAACGGCTGAGAGATGAGAGGAAAGTGGATCTGGTAACATGTGTCCAATGGACAGTTGTGCTTGGGTTGGATGCATGCTGGCGAGGGTTGGATGTGTGTCGGACAGTTGTGCATGAGTTGGATGTGTGTCGGTAAGCTACGTTCTTGACCAGGTACATTGCATTTTACAATTCATGGGTTATTCGAGCCCATGAAAGTACATTTAATTTAAACATGAGGGCCTAACATGCCCATATATGTCGACTTACAATGAAATGTACAACAAGAGAAATTTGACCCCCGTTTGCGTGAAACTTCTTTGTTTCTGAGTCTTTCTGAAATTTTCTGAAATGTTCTGAAAGTTGCTGATGCTGGTAATTCTTTGCCATTTTCTGAAACTTTTCTAGAATTTTTCCTGAAACTTTGATGAATAGTGTTCGCGCGATGAATAGTGTTCGAGCGTAGGATGAACAGTTTTTGAGCGTGATGTGAATAGTGTTTGAGCGTGAGATGAATAGTGTTTCACGCTGTGAATAGTGTTTTACGTTGATGATTAGTGTTTTATGCATCTTACGCTCTGCAGCGTAATCAGCCGAAAACACCTCATTTAAGGCCTGAATCTTGATTTTCTGGAAGTTGCTAATGCTAAGGATCTTCTGCCATTTTTCTGAAACTTTTCTAGAATTTTCTGAAACTGTGATGAATAGTGTTTGCGCGATGAATAGTGTTTTACGCTGATGAATAGTGTTTTACGCATCTTACGCTCTATAGCGTAATAAAATGTAGCTACAGCGTAATCAGCCGAAAACACCTCTTTTAAGGCTCGAATCTTGATTTTCTGAAGGCTGGGAACCGCTGGGGACCTTGGCAAAGGTCATGGGGGGTCCTTGTGCTTGATTTTTGGCTTGTTTTGACTCATTTTTGGGGCCCCAAACATTGGTGACACTAATCCTTACGCGGTGCAGCGTAAACACAACGCGAGCACATTGTACTTAGCCAAAATTCCACTTTTTGACCTTAAAATGGATGATTCTTGATACCGAGACTTGTCATCGTGATTTGTGGGCACCCGAGAGACCTTGCTTGCTCCATGGTGGGCTGCTTTAAGCCATTTCAGAGACTTTGAAGTTGTTTGGAAGTGTTGCCAAAAATTTTTATGGTGTTTCATTGGCCCCTCTTTGTTGACGCTTGGAGGAATCCACCCAAGAGGCGTCGACAAAGAAGTGCAAAACACCATGAACAACAAAGCATCAAACATTAACCATTAGCCCTTGGCCGGATATTATCGCACCGTTTTCAGAAGTACATGGGACTGAGGGAATGTGGTTCAAGATGCAAGGGAATCGATTGTAACCAGGGAGGAAGCTAGGAGGTTAAGGGCTATGATTGTTGCTAGGATTTTATGGGAGGGGAATGCTCTCTTATGCACAAGTTATGTCATTGGTCCTTGTCAACAGTCGATTTTTTTTAGCAGACTCGGAACCAAGAGCTAGGAGGTGCATTCTTTGGAGAAACGAGACTCTTATAGAGTATTTGCGGGGCCCGTTGTAAACAGCCAAAGCCACGCAATGATGTGCAACATGGTCTCTTTGAGACACAAGTGTAACTATTTTTTTTAAGACAATTGTCTTCTCGCCTAGGGCTTGTATGAGAATGGCCAATAGTCTTTTGTTTATGATGTCAACGGGGTCTTGAAGACCTTTTCCGTTCATTTTGCTCTTTGACCATTTTTTATGTTTTTTTTTCTTGTTCTTTTTGGTCTTTTTGAAAGAGCTTGCTTTTTGTGCCATGCTCGTGTTTGAGCACTTGCATTTTGCATCATGTACTATGTATTGTGTTTTGCATCGCAACTGCTTAGAGAGCTATAGTGTGCAACAGTGTATCAAGATTTTTGAGATGAGTGGAATGTATCAAGGGGGATGTAATTGAATAGGCTAAGGGGGCATGATTGGGAAATGGGGGATGCATCGGGAATCGAGAATGTACTTATGAACGGATTGATTAACCCAGTTATGTGCGTCAGGAAAAATGTGATACCTTGTCGTTATGATGAAGTGCATCTATGCATGAACGCCTCAAAAGTATCATCCTGCAAACACAACTCCAAGAAGACAAGAAAACCACAAATGAAACAATCAGCTAAACACTTTAAACAAGGAGATGGAGTCACCACGTGCAACTTTCAAAGCAAATAGAATCATGAACAACATCAGTTTCATTAGGCCCCATGGGATGAATCGTGCAATAAGTCTATGTGGAACAGGAACAACCAACTGCAACAACATGTCTTTTCCAATTTTGCCTGGTCATCAATGGTGTTGCTAGTTTATAGTCTTAGCAGACTGTCGTGGATTAGTTTCACGTCATAACCCCTTGGACGGTGCCAGTTTAGCGTTGTAGCGGACGGTGCATTGCTAGTTTATAGTCATGGCGGACTATGAAGAGGCAAACTAGTTTATAGTCTTAGTGGACTCTGGATGCTAGTTTCATGTCATGGCGGACAGATGTAGCAGTTTAATGTCATACCGGACAGAACTCTGTGGTATCAGTTTTAAGTCATGATTTAGGACTGTTCTGTGGTATCAGTTTTAAGTCATGATCCAGGACTGTTTTGTGGTATCAGTTTTAAGTCATGATCCAAGACTGTTTTGTGGTATTAGTTTTAAGTCATGATCCAGGACTGTTCTGTGGTAT
>MNCI01035869.1:97136-118519 GCA_015680685.1 Gnetum montanum
GTTGCCAAAATTTTTATGGTGTTTCACCTACAACAGGAGTCATTGATTGTATAGATCTTTATTCGAGCACTGTTGTACCTGAGCATGATAGTGTGTGTGATAATAAAGATTAGCTTCTTGATAAACCTTGTAGCATTCTAGATAATTTAAATGTTTCATTCATGCATTTAATATTTTCAGTTATTTATTCACTGTTTCTCAATGATTAAGACAATTAAGTAATTAAGTAAGATAAGCTAAATAGATTAAGTACATATGTATGACCACTTTAGGCATAAACACGTATTTGCTTGGTAATCCCAGTAGTGTTATTGCTTGGTGCGCCCAGTAGCATAGTGCTTGGTAACCCAATAGTGGATATGTGGGTTTAGGACATGTACAAAAAGTGGGATCAAATACTTATGTTAGGACTAGTTAGAGACTAGTTAAGTAGTTAAATTAAATTAGTCATTAAAATTCTTCATCTCTCTATTTAAGTACCAAAGAATATAAAACATAAAATGATAAAAATCATATGCCTCAATTACACTTAACCATACCATGTGCATCACAAGTGTAATTGGGAAGACAATGAATGACCTGAGGGCAAGGTTCACTTCCTAGAAGACTAGAGCACTAGGAACTATAGAGTCCATAGAATTCGACTAGATCACGCATGAACACTTCGTGATTCATATGGTTGGATGTAGGGGTACCTCACCACTCATCAACACTATAGCACTTAGAGGAAAAATATTCTAACTTTGGAAAGGAGAAATTGTAAGAACTTGGCTACAGTATGATTTATAAGTGTCATAAATGCTAGTGGTAAGCACAATTATATAGGTACTTCCTACATTAGCATCGACTCATCAACATCAACGCATCCTACCATGCATTGATGGGGATACATTGATGGGGCTATGTCAACACATGCCCATCGATGTAACCTATCTAATTCATGACTTATTTACACTCCTAGGACTGATTGAAAACTTGTCCTCGAGAAAACAAAAGTAAGATATAGCTTTTTACAAAATTTGAGGAAGTATGGAATTTATTAACAAGAAGACAAACAAACAAACTCACTAACTCTAACTAACTCTAAGTTCTAGATTGTACATGATTGCAAAAATTAGTGTCTATTACAATAAAATTGGACACTTTACAAAAACTACAGCAGGTACTTGCATGATTGCCGAAGAAATGAAAAATTCTCAAATAGTGTTCAAAGGTGAAGGCTCATGTGGTGCTAAAGATCCTTCACTAGGTTTCAATGTTGGTAAAGGTTGAGGTTGACCTGCAGCTACCATTACTACTACTGAGATTTTGCAAGCATCCACATAAATTCACTGATGTGAGCTGGTGTAGGGATGTTTCACAAGCATGGCATTAAAGAAAAAAGTTCATGTTGACAAATCAAGTTGTGAATTGCTTACATTTGATGTCGAATGTCTTTACTAGGTTCTACAGCTCATGGTAGACATTCATCCTTCTGGCTAGGTTCTTAGCAATAGATTGTTGATTAGTGAACTTACTTATGAGAACTTAAAGCTCTATATTAGTTGTCTCCAACTTTTTTTTTGTTTCTTTGTGATGCTTGAATTTTTCCTCATAGAGAAGGTAAGAACTAGCCACCTACTTTTCCAATTCAGACCTTGGTCTTCCTGTTGTTAGCATTGCCAAGTTTGCATAAAGGAAGTTGGTGAGCTTTATATATTTTATCATATTCTTGATCTACAATTCATTCAGGTAGATTCTAGGTTTGTTGTATGTGTTCAATCCATCAAAGATGGGTTGCAACATGTCACCTCATTGTTAGAGTTGTTGAAGAGCCTCATTCATCTTCACCTTTTCCAATTGAATCTCCTTTTCATTGACCTCTTTGAGAAGCTTGACCTAGTCCCTGTAATGGTTTTTCACCCATTTATATTTGAGGTCTTCATTCTTCTAGGCGGCTTCCTCAATAGCTATCTTTTGATGATGTGCATGAACTTCCTTCATCAAGAGATTACGATTCTCCACTGCAAACCTCATTAGATCTAGATTTACTTTGGCTAGCTTCTCTTGCTATTGATGAATTAATTTGAATATTTAGTCTTTTTGTTGCTTAACATTACGTAGGTGATGATTATCTTTGGTCAAGATCAAGTTCTCATTTCAAACTTGTAACAAATCCTTATTAGTATTAAAGGCCATGGCTTTTGAAAAAGATGCATCAAAGATGTTGCCTCCTTTACATTCTTAGCATCTTATAATCTATGTTGAAGCTACTAGAAAGCTTCATCCCTAGTAAGCTCTAGTTTGAGAATGGTAGGGTTGAAGAGATGGGCACACAACTTAGCAACCTTACAACCCAACTAACGATTGGCCTTGGTGGTTGCCTTTAGTTGAGCTTTGGCAAAAATTAATTTACCTTTTGTCTAAGCAGCTACGATTAGTTCACATTGAACTCATCTAGAAGATTAAAGATCTTTGGAAGTGATTGCTTAGTTTCTACTATTCATTCCAACACTTCCTTATGTCGGATAGTGCTTAATTGACTGCTCCATGCTCCTATGGATGCATGGATATTTGCGATTGTAGTAATGTCTAGTACGAACATCCTAGGAACATTAAGGGATTTGACCACCTTATTAGACACCACTTCTGCTATTATCTCTATCCTTTTTGCTACATAACCAAGATAGTCATTCCCTCATCTTTCTCTAACATGATAGAGAAGGTTGTAGCATTTCCTAAAATTTTGGGGAATATTTGTCTAGGAATGGATACCCTAATCTTTTGACCACTTGGGCTAGATCTTGTAGATTCCTAGTTCCTTTGAGTTGAGAATAGCAGGGCTATTTCCTAGTCTAGCCAACTGATAGTCCTAGAGATCTTGTTGAGATGACTTAAGGCTAGATGGTAAATTAAGGACTTCCTACCACTTGTTGAGCCTTGTTGTTATTGTAATTGCTGCTCTCAAAGCTTTTTGAGTCATTTAGTAACTACAAGCTCCTTTGGTATAGTTTCTCCTATACGTCATGGTGGTGGTGGCCTCTCCTCCTCTTACAACTTAGATGTTGCCTTATCTTTCATGATTTCTTGCCATTATGTGGTAGGAGCATGGCAAACCATGTCATTAGCATAACATGCTATCCCTCCTCTCTTGAATAATTTGTGAATGAGGCATGGAAAGGGAAGAACCTTCCTTCCATTCTCATTTTCCTTAAAGCTCTTTTTGATCTCCTAATAAATGAGTTGGGGAGCATTGACTTTGAATTTTTTGCTTAGAGAAGTGGATGTCCAAGTAGAGAATACTGTTACCTTGTTGGGCCTCATTTTTGGGTTTAAGTCATAAGCCATAATCTTGAAATATGCATGCTCCATCTTTGTGAGGGCACCATACTCCTTACTGTCCACTCCATGGTAAAATTGGACCCATTCCTTCTTAGTGTTAAGGTTCACTTATGTAGAAATTTCTTCCAACTTTGTCTTAGTGTCAAGTAAATCAAGGACCTTCACAATGTCCTCAACCGGCTAGGAGATAGTGATGTCTTTGATCTTTATGGATTTGTCTCTTTGTTGGTTACTCTAGAATAGTTAAGTCTTCCCCATGTATCATTCTTCCCTATTGGAGAGAATGGACCACATGGGAGACCCTTGTAGTTGTATGTGGACTTCTTTTGGTGCCAATCCCAAGAAGGGTCCAAAATTCAACTCTTGATGAATGGAACTTTGGACTTCCTTGGTTTTTATTTTGTTTAGGCAGGCCTCTGTGATGGTAACTTCAAGCTTAGGCCTTGGCCTAGGAACTTCATCCTGCCTAGACTAGCCTATTTCTGCAGTGGGAATCTATTGAATAGATTCTACTTTGGGCTCCTCCTAAAGATGTCCTATTGCATGGGTCACTTCATTTGCTTGCTCATGAGGCTATTGTGGTTGCTTTTGTTGGCCACTTTCCCCTCTTGGTTGCTTCTTTTTAGGCTAGGAAGGCCCTCCCACCTTTAGTCTTTTCTTTGGTGCCATTTGTGATCACAAGCATAACCTAGGATTAGCTTTTTATTTCATAACCCTTAGTTCTTTTAATACCTTTTTTATTAGATAAGGTTATTCTTGGGCTTGTTTGTGATCTTGGTGGGTTATATTATTTTAATATTATTTTATTAGTTAGCTACTAGAGTTCATTTGTTAGGTTTAACCCAATGGGGATGAGTAATTTAATATTATTTTAATGGATGAACCTTGGGGAGTTAGCAAAATTTCAAAAAAATTTCTAGAAGAAGCCAAAGCTTTAAGTCCCCCACAATGTAAAGCTTACCTTTGGTAGCTCAAGGATAAAAAAATGGGTTGAATCGGGTTAGTGATTTGAGAGTTAATGACACTTGGAAAGTTCTTGGGCTTTGAAAAAATTTGAAAAACTCATTTTTATTTTGTGAGAAATGATGCAAAAATGGCTAATTATTATGTGTATATATAGTATTTTTATGCTGCATCAACGAGGATGTGTCAACTCATCCCATTGTGTCAACATAGTTATTCATAGCTAAATTTTGCATATGAAAAATGAGGAATTTTGGATGAGTTTGGGGACAAAACAAGAGCCTAATGGAAGTCAGAAAAATAGAAAAGGTTGGCAAAAACATAGAAGAGGGCTATAATTTCATTAGGAGAGGATGATAGATTAAAGTTGGATGAGTTGAGAATGCCATAATAAAGAAAAACTAGATGTTTTGGAAGGTGATTTAATGAGATCAATTGTGGAAATGATTGAGGGATAGGAAGTTTAACTTAAGGAGACCAAAGGATTTGCAAGTGGGTCCTTCCCAAAGTAGGCCTATGCCTATTATACCCTTGCATGGTCTCATCATAAGAAGTTTTTAGGCATTAAGGATGATTAATTGTTATTATAAGTTAAAAGTTGAATCCACGCGAGAGATCATTTGAGGACTATGTCACTTGCCATAACAAATACATGAATGATGGTCAGTGATGACATAAGAATGATGGTAGAGAGAGAATGGTAAGAGATTCATATCCTAGTCACATGAAGTCCTTATAAAGTGTATAATTAAGATGATTTGATACCGTCCCATCCTTAGTTAGGACCAAGTCCACTCCACTGATAGTGACCTTGCATTGACATATCCTTTATAACCATCAAAAGTACATGATAACTTCCATAGGACAACCACTCCAAGAGAAGAAGAAATGAGAAGAAGGAAGATAGAAAAGACCTTAGTTAGAGGGGTGCTTTTAGGCATGGGTAACATGTCTTTCTAGCCCCATAACAAGTGGTTGTAGCCCATTATTTTTTCTAAATGGTGTGCTTTGAATTCCTTTCATTTTTTTTTCGCAAGAACCACACCATATAAAGACATGCTTCATGTTATGGTTGACAATAGGAGTGGTGAGAGACCAATGAAAGATTATAAAACTTGAGAGGGAAGTTGAAAATGGCATACAACAAATCCCCTTAAGGTCATACCCTTGTTCATTCCTACTTGGTCCATTCTGAGTTTGTTAAGTAACAAGAACATTGTTTACTTTAAGTTGCAATTGTGGAAGGACCTCATGCTTTCATGATACAAAGCCTCATAGAGTTTGATGGAATGGATGGATGTTGTGGAACCACTACCTGATATCATTAGAAAATTAACAATCTATTAATTGAGAACATAATCTAAAGATAAAATTTTGTCATCTAGCAATTAATTGTAACATTAGATACTGCATTAATTAACTTCTAGTAGTAGCAGTAGCCATGATAAAAATTCAAGATTTCGTATGAACAAGATAAAACATGACAAAACTAAACAAAGTAAAATTAAAAGAAAGAAATAGAAAAATATATAAAATAAATAGTAAAATATTTAAGAAAATTGAAAACATATGAAGAATAGTGTAAAAGAAAAATTTGAAAAATGGGATAGCCTTCATAGAATGTTAAAATGGTTGCCCATTTCCCCCATGACTAAGTTGAAAGGAGAAGATTTGAAAAATAGAGCATGCTTATTCATTTGCTGAGATGTTAGTGCTACTGGTTAGTCTAGGTGTTGGTGACCGTTTGGGACACGACCGCCAACAAGTGTTCTTGAACAGGATTTAGGTGCTTGCTGGTCTCTGGCAACACCAAGGCCCAGATACCTCCAAATAGACTCAGTAGTTAATGTAAGTATGTGTGTGTGCTGTTACAGTGTGTGGTTGTGAAAAATGAAATGATTGCGTTGTGTGTAAACTACAAATGACTTATCTTAAAGAGATTCAGCCAACTTTGCCAAGTATTATGAGTTGTTGAGAGTTCCTACTTTGTTCAATTGCCTAGTCTATGCGGTCCTTATAATACCTACTTGTAACAAATAAAGTTTTGCAAAAACATTTGAGCACAACTCTGCGAATCTACTTCTAATTTTCCCCAGAGAAAGAGATAGTTCCACAAGAAAACTAGAAATAGAGCAAGATTCAGTAGAAATAGACAGAAAAGAAAGCAGATTTGTGTTAAGACCTCAAATGTTTAAACAAGGTAAAATGACACGAGTAAACACTTCGCAATAAAGCTATCCCAAATTCAATAACTACGAATTGTTCAAACTTCCAAGGCTCAAATAAGTAATTTCTTCAAGACAATCCTACTATGCTACCAAAAAATTGCTACATAAACTATCACGTATGAGACTCCATTTTGGCTAGATAATGGATGTCAACAATTGCATTCAACAGAACCTTCAAAAGACTTGACAATTTCTTATTGAAATACCACGGAGATTCACTTTAAAGATAAAAAGAAGCTATTTTGGTTCTATCAAAATACCAAAGATTTTCTGAACCCTCTTGACTATTGAATCATTCAACGGCATGACTACAAGCAGAGGCTTTCTTACAACTATCGCAATAGCAATTCTTATACGTTGCACAATAACCAAATTCACTACTAAAATGCTCTTAAGGCTTTCAAACACAAGCACTTCTATGGTAAAATTTTAACATAAATTTTCTATCGGGCAACAAGAACAATAAGAGCAATCTAAAAATCCCAAAATTACTTGCCAAGCATGATAGTATCTAAACCACTAGCTAAATAATTTAAACAAAATAAAAAATAATAAGCATAACTCACAGGACTATGACAAAGAGGCTGAAATATTTTCTTTAGCAAGCCATCTTACAAGCAATCTTTCACAATGTGTGACCCCAAGTGTGGTCAAGTGTGTGATCCAAAATGAGACCCCCTTTTTTCTAACCCCTGAAGCCTTTTTATAGGTTTCAAAAGGTAGTTAGATTCTAAAATATCTTAGCTAACTTCTCTCCCAAGTAAGGAAGTTATTTACTTGCCCAACAAGTTAGGAGATTACTTGCTCAACAAGTTAGGTAAGTTACAAAAAATTTGAGTGATTGTAACCACCATAGAGATAAAAAAGCTGCAGTTGACAAGTGGTCTTTTTAGTAATCAAAATTAAAATTAGTTACATATATCATAGTTGTAACTATCATAGGAAGTTACAACTTCCATATGAATAAAAGGGATAATAGCCAAATGTCCTCCTTTTTTATATTAGGCATTACACAAATATCCCATTAATTTCTTTTCTTCGTAAGTAATAATACCCCTTTTTTTCTTAAAAATTATATATATATAAAATGGCATAGCAAACATCTAGTGGTATTGTTATCAGGATTGTTGGGGATGACAATGGCGTAGTCGTTGGAGGCGCAGGTGAAGGAGCCACGGTCACTAGCATTCTGCTCAACATTGCAGATAATGGCAGCCTCAGGGATTTCCCTAAGTGGGAGCATGTTTCCTACCATGAGAGTGTCTTCATTCCGCAGAACATGAACATGAACTAGCACCTGTACATGCCCTCGGTAGCTAAGAAATTATCCTTATCTTGCCGCTGCATCTGGTGGTGCTGAAGAGCTGATCTCTGGTAGTACCGATCGAAAGGATCGATGTGGAACTCTGTTTGTTCATCAGGGAAAGCATATGCCTTCATGAATCCATTTTCTTCGAGAAGGGAGCCGATTTGGACACAAGCACTATCGAAGCGATAGGGTTTGCAGGTGCATCGATTCTCGAACCTTCAAAAAATCTAGAAACCATCACGAACTCGCAGTGGCCACCCGTTGAGCATGAGCTCTCTGTGCTTCATGAGTTTTAGCGTGCGCTTGGTGCCCTTGGAGAACCAAAAACTGCATGAATGCATGCGGGGTCACTCTGGTTGCATATAGAGCGATTTGGTTGCATGTGTTGGTGAATTTAGGGCCTAATGTCTGGTGTTCCGAACATGCCAGTTGCAAAATTCCCAAATTCTGCAGCAGCATAAATTTTGGACAGCAAAGTGTGACCACTAGAATCCCTAGGAACCATTTCCAGAAACTAGTTTGCAGCAAGGGCACAAAGCTCTAGATTGCTGTGCATTTTGCAGGCTCCCAACAAAGCACCCATGCCATTGTAAACTTGTAGTTATAATTATCATCAGCATTTATAAACTCTTGATCTTTCTCAATAATTTCAACAAAACACATTCTACCACTTCCATCTTCAGTAGTCGCATTTGAAGAAGATTCACACTTTGCATTATTGTTCCCTTAATGAAGTTATGTTTCCTTGCATTTTCAACTTTCTTGATACATAAAATTTTCGATGCTTGAATCTTGGAATGTGCATAATTTAGTCTTATTGAAGCTGGAACCAGTTTTTGTAAATTCTTCAAATTTAGGTTTAGTATCTCTAATAATACTTTTTACATCTTTGGATAATTCATTTTCCACATAACGTTAAGATAGATTTTCTAAAAATTCCATGGATTCAGATTTCTGAAAATTGAGGCAGGTGGATCATCTTTGAAATATTTTACTCTATTTGTTGGCTGTCCCATGGATTCAACGTATTTATTATTATTTTTTATTGAACTTCCTGCACATGTTTTGTTTATGGTGGATGACTCCAAACAGCATTAACAAAGTATTCAGCACTGGATGAGCATGTATAGTTCCTTGGTTTAATAAACTGATAACCTAACATCTCACAGTTGTACTTTGAACCTTCTTTGCTTCAGCAAGCCATATGCATAGTCTTCTTCATCATCTCTAAGAATATTAGTGCAGTAAAATTTCATATTTTCATCATCCGTTGCTTGAAAAATTCAATGTTAAACTTTTGGACATTATAGGTAGATTATCTCTCTCTCTCTTAAATCAACACACAACAAACAACGGATGATAAATGGAATACACTTTCAAAGCTTGCTCCATGAAATGGTAGAAATGTACCAACACCAAGATGTTTCAATTTTTGATAAGATAGTCCAACTGTTCCATGAAATGGCCAAATAGGCCAACACTAGGTTGTAGAAAATGCTTTACTTATTAGATGTTGACTAATAACCATTTCTCTGGGCTTAAATGGTGGTAAATTATCATGGCACTGGTAGAAAAAGTTGCCTAAATGATGTAAGGTCCTTCCCGTAGTGTTTGAAACTTTATACATTGTGGTACATACAAGGGGTTCTAATAAAGAACCTTATCATTGAGTTGAAATTTAACTCTCCTTATTCATGCATCATGACATTGTTTAGCATGTGCCTTGTGCACTTCATGTATTGATAGGGCTACTTGTTGCTTCTCATTTGGCACATTCAACGTTATGAGACATTTTTTTGTGCCAGGCTTAGATCAAGGTTAAGCTCACAAGTTGTTGAGAGTGTACGGAGCTCAGGTTGGATTGGAAGTGTTGGTAATTTTCCATACATCAACTCATAGGGAGAATAATTGATAGAAAGTTTTTAGGTTAATAAATAAGCCCATAGGTCATCATTAATTTTTGTGCTATATTCCTCCTATATTTACTGAGTATGTGTGTTAGTATCCTAGTTTTTTTCTTGTTAGTAACTTCAACTTGATTGTTAGCTTGGGTGGTGATAGGAAGTTAATTTATGTTTTACCCCTAAGTGTTGCGTTAGGTTTCGAAAAGTAGCACTTGTAAAGTAAGTTTCATTATTAGAAATAATTGTCCTAGGCATACCAAACTAGTTTACCACATTCTATTGAATAAAATGTGCTACAGTGGAAGATGAAGAGTCAATGAAAATAGTAGTTTTGGCCCACTTGGTGCAATAGTTAATTACTATGATGATATACGTCTTCCCATTAGACATGGGGTTGATGGACCCCATGAAGTCAATGCTCTAGAGTGTGGATCATTGAACATAAAAGGTAGGGGGATGACTAAGTTTCCCAAATTCAAATTCTTTGGAAAAAGCACAAACACCAAATTTAACATGGTTCCCCAACTTGGGTAGTCCATCCTCAAAAGATAGATCACAAGCACACCTCCAAAATTTTTTGCTCTCAAATGTGGTTTGAAGGGTACCACAACTTGTATAATCCCTAAGCCCCGCTTCAACCACTCAACCCTGCAAGGTCTTGTCAAGCTTAGAATGTGGTTTCTAGGCATCCACAACCTTTACAATCTTGAGCTCCACCTCGCAATGTTGTGTTGCAATACCAATCACTTAATCTTGTAGGATCCTGATAAGCTCAAGTAAGATGCCTTCCTGCAAGAAGCACATCAACCCCATAGGGCAACAAGAGAATAATAATTATAAGGAAGGAATGCAACCTAGTTTGTTGATCCTTGTACTTTGAGGTACAACACACTTTATAATGGACAAAAGATAATACAATGAAGAGCAATTGAGATTATAATGATTAAGAAATGATTAGACAATGATTGTACATAAGCTTGCACATTTCCCAATGAATATGATGTCTTCTTATAGTTACCATGTTTCCAAATCCATCTTGGAACTCTTGCAATGGCTAGATCATGGTCATAGAAGACGTCTTCTTGATTCTTGAGATGTCTTTCTGTATTTCCCTTCTATTCTGGAAAGACATCTTTGTTTAGGAAGATGTCTTTCTGAAACTGGCCTGTATTCTACGAAGATGTCTTTGTTTAAAGAAAGACGTCTTTGCCATATGAAAGATGTTTGCTATTTCTTAGAGACATTTTTTCTATGCATCCTTCAATTCTATCAAGACATCTACTATTTCTTAGAGACGTCCTTCTTCACCTTCCTTTGCATGATGAATTCTTCATTTCTTGTTCATATCCTTGCACTTTTGCATGCTTCAATGATGCTTTTGGTCCTTGTCCACATTCTTTGAATCCTTGCATGTTTACTTAAGACCTTGTGAATGACCTTCTCCTTTTGTGTAAACTAGTGTGTGCTTTGTCATCTAATCTTGGTCCTACAACCACAACAAATACACAATGATATACACAACCTTTGTCTCCATTTTACTTAATGTTTTGACACACCAAAAGGTCCACACAGAGGTCAAAAGGCTCTAGTGGTTGGATTCACTATTGGGGTCCTTCCATTCATACAATCATTTCTCCATCTCTTTGGTAGAGCTCACATGAATGGGAAAATTAATCGGTGTCCCTGAAGATTATCAACCAAAAATATCTTTCCATGAGGATTTTCATGGCCATCATCCTTCCTACATAATGATCCCCACAAGAACCTTCATGGGCATCTTGGAGGATCCATAGTTCATCAGCATTGGGCATGCATTATTGTACTAAGCCATATACAGAAACCTTGTAAAGGTTATCTTTGATCTTTATGTAATGCTTGACTTGTTGAAGAAACTATTGTTTCTTCTTGTTGCCCCATTCTTGAGAAGTCTCCTAAGTTAGTAGATAGGAAAGGAATTCATTGTACCAATTAGAACCTTCGAGACCTTGAACTTTAATAGCTTTTACAAAGAGAAGCTCATTTGGAAATTGATTAAATAAAGGTCCCTCATCCTCTTTGCTATTCCATCATAACTAAGATAAGTGATTAGTGATCATGTTCTTAGTTTCCTTTCTATCCACCATCATAAGATCAAACTCCTATAGAATCACCAACCATTGTATGACATGGGGGGTTCACCACTAGCTTATTCATTAAGAACTTGATGGCATTATGGTCTATGTGCATAAAGATATGATATCCAAGCACCCAATGTTTGAATTTCTCTAAGACATACACCACCACCATGAGCTCATTTTCCATGGTGGTGTAATTCAACTATGCTCCCACAATGCTTCCACTTGCACAATGAATGTAATAAGGACATTTCTAGTTATCCAGTTATCTCTAATGCATAATTGGATGCATCCATCATGATGTGGGAGGGTCTGAACCAATGTAAAGCATGTAGAATATGAGTCATTATGAGATTTTTCTTTAACTATTAGAATGCTAGCTCACATTCCTTGGTCTAGTTGAAGGATGCATCCTTCTTTGTTAACTCTACTAATGGCTTAGCAATTCTTGAGTAGTTCTTGATGAAACACCAATAATAACTAGTATGCCCAAGGAATGAACTTATATCTTTTACTATTTCAAGTTGTTTGGTAGTTTCTTGGATGACCTGTACTTTCTCCAGGTTCACCTTAGTCCCTTTATTTTTTGGAATTTGATGTCCTAAAATTATGTCTTCTTGGACCATCAAGTGGCTTTTCTACCAGTTACGCTTGATATTAGTCTTCATGCATCATTGAAGAACTTACTCACTTTCTAAAAAGTGGTATTATAGGTTGAGAAGTTATCTATGAAGACTTCTACCCTACTACCAATTTTCTATTGAAAGATGCTAAGCACCAAGCATTGGAAAGTAGTAGGAGTGTTGCACAGGTCAAAGGACAACTTTCTATATGTAAAAGTCCCCTAGGGACTTGTGAACATTGTTTTGGCCTAATCCTCTAGCACGATTTGGATTAGGTTATAGCCACTATAACCATTTAAAAAATTTTAGTAGCAATTTCTTGAAATGATGTCCAAAACTTAGTCAAAGAATGGTAATGGAAAATGATCTTTGAAGGTTGCCATGTTTAATAGCCTAAAATCTATGTAGAATCTTCACTTACCTCCTTTTGTAGGCACAATCATGAGTGGGCTAACCTATTTGTTTTTTACAATTGGATATATGAACTCAATCTTAAGAAGTTGTTCTAGTTCTTCCTTAATAACTTGCTTAAGTTTTGGGTTCAATCTTCTCTACTGTTGTTTCTTTAGCTTGATGGCAAAGTCTATATAGATGCAGTGCTGGCATATCCATGGATCTATCCCTATTAGTTCATGATATGACTAGGTAAAGGCTGTTGGCCATTTGTTCACCACCTTCAGCAACTTCTTTTTTAGATCTTAAGTAAGGTTGGCATTAATGATTATCGACTTACCATTGTTTAAAAAAGCATATTCTAGAGTTGCTGGTAAAGTTTTCAGTTTAAAGGGCTCATGCTTAAAGTGATCTAGGATTTCCAACTCTTCCCAATCCATTTCATTTTGCATGTGGGAGAGTTAACTATGGAGCTACTTCATTTCATCCATATTCTCAATGTAGGTAGTTGTGAGGCTCTCCAGTGGTTCCATGCATATTGTGAATTTAGCTTGATGTTTTGATGTCAACCACTGGGTATCATTCTATTTCGTGGCTACTGCATATAGGTACTTTTGAATGACTACTATTTTAGCACATTGGTTGCATGCTTGGATAGATGTACCTTTGACTATTTATATTTTTTTGCATGCAATGACATCATGTGTTGTATGTGATGCATGAAACCCTCTTCTTCTCCATTTTTCCAAATTTATTTTCCTTGGAGATTTCCAAGGAAAGATCTCTAATCCTTATATATTGATGTATATGGTACTTACCCAAGCCCTTACCATAATGATAGGGAAGTCCCCATTACAATTATCCACATGGATTACAAGGAATATATAAGATAGAACCACACATAGATAGTGGTTACGGTGTCCTCCACTTGCCCCAAAGGAATAGTGATGGATTGATTTGTAAGTTCTAGTTTGATATTACTCTTCTTGCAAGGAGTTAGGTTTTAGGTCTTTATATTTCTTGGGAGATTAATTTCACCTCAAAAACTAAATCTAACAAAGCTTTACATGAATTTTTTCTTGCAATTTGTAAATAGATAAGGGGACTTCTAGGATCAGATTGCTTCTTAGAAAGATGACCAACCTTTATCTAATTAGTAACCAAGTGGGTTAACATGATTGTGTGGACATTGAAGGACTTTTGATTTGAAGGTGGCTTGAAAGTACTTTTAGAGGTAGATGAGGTAGGGTTAATAACCATAGGTGTTTATAAGGGTTTTGTGAACTGTTTGTTCTAAAAAATGTTCTTTTGTAAGGCTTTTGTTCAGAACCACTCAAATGAATATTTAGTTATGAGTTTACTGCCCTTGTGGTGTTTCACTACTATGGTTGTGGTGGAATTTCTCTTTGCATAGGTGGAAAAGGTTTTATGGTTGATGGTGTAGGGGCTATTGAGGCAAATGAAGAAAGAAAAGGAAAAGGAGACTCGTTACTTACAGAATGTACTTTATAATTTTTTGGAGGATAGTAGTGATGAGAGAAGGAGGTGTGGTTAGATGAGTTACAAGGAGATATAGATTGTTGGATGTAACATCCATAAGGGTTCAATTGCTTGTAAGAATATTGCTACCATGGTGGTGGCATCCCCCCACGGTTGTGGAGTTTGCTATTGTTAATATTGCTCTTGAGGTTGAGGAGGTGCTCCACTCAAATAATATGTTGGTTGGTGGAACTATTGCCTATAGTTATCTTGTGGATAAGGAGACTACCTAGGTGTTTTCTTTTTTTGCAAATTTAGAATTTAAAGCATACGCCATAGACTCCTATAGATGTGACAACACCATAAATCATCCCTTAGGATGTTCATACTAGCAGATATCACACTTGTTATAATCTATTTTAGAATTTTCAACCTCTTTTACCACTACAGCTTTATCCTTTTATTGATGATAATCCCCTTTTGTATCCCTATTTTTCCTTCTATCTTGACCACTACTCCCTTGCTTCACTCATCCTTCTATAATTATAAGAGTTATTTGGAACTTTTTGTCCAAGGAGTCTTACATTTTATCAACCTTAGCTAATATTTTAGTGATATATTTTTGTATCCACAAAGTCTTCCTCTGCACCACTTCATCAAGCAATGCTTCACCCTTTGAATCACAAAAATACACCTCCCTTTTTTGAATGAAGAATTCTCTATTATACTCCTCTACACTCTTATATTTTGTTAGCTCTTGTTTTTCTTTAGGCACTTATTCTATTAGCCTTTGAGTCTAATGGGCCTGCATTTCATAGAGTCTTCCTTTAGCATAGACCCCATGGATTTCCTAAATTTTATTCCAAAGTCCATCTATAATATGATGAAGTTATTCCCTTTGAGAGTATTCATGGCCTAGGCACTGGTAAAATAGATAGTAGTACCTACCTAGGGTTGCATCTAAGGAGTCATGATTTCCTTGTTTCCATTCTTGGATTTTCCTTCACAAGTTAGACACTTTGGAGTATGTTTAATATTTGTCATTGAATAGTTCCAAGATGGTACTTGATTGGTAAATAGATTCTAGTTCCAAGGACCAGTACTAGATTTTTGCTTCTTTGATGAGTATCCTTGGGAATAATTTAAGCTTATGGCATTGATTTTCTATGTTTTGCAAGGCACATGCATCATGAAAAGCTTATAGATGATTTTTTGGATCTGCATTATATCCTCCTTCAAACTTGGGGATATTATTCATATCTAACCTCTCAATCTTGCTATTTTTTTGATGCCTTGTGGGAATTCTCATTGCCTCTAAAATATTGAACATGTTTCTAGTAGTCAATAGAGGCTCATCATAGTCATTTCATTCATGGTGGTTCCTTTCATGGCCATGATCCTTATGATGGGTCCTACTGTGCTTTCACTCATGGTGGTGCTCTTCTTCTTCTTTGGTTATCTATGCCTTTGGTCTTGATCATTTTTGTGGGATCTCTATTCATCTTCATCTCGCTATTCATTTCCATCTCAATCCTAACTACTTCTCCTTTCTTCTTGGCCATGACTTCAATTATAAAAGTTTAATGACAAAGAGGATGATGAGGATGAAGAGGGAGGAATAAGAGAATGATGCTTGCTATCCCTTCTCCTATTGTCCCTTTCTTGTTCTCTTCCACTATCTTTTTCTTTGTTCTTGTCATTAGAGGAATGAGTGTGGAACCTCATCCTTGATATCTTTCTTCTTCTTGGTTGTTGTTTGATGTGGACTATAACCATTATTGAAGAATATCATCCTCATTTAAAGGAGCTGAGTTTGTATATTGGGAGAGCCTTGAAAAGAAATCTAGATCCTCCCTTTACATTTATAAAAATTATGATGTTGGGATCCCTTTGTCCTTAGAGGCTTCATAGTGTGCTTCCTTATACCAGTCTTTTTTAAGTTGGGCATCTGTAGGTTGATATTCCCTATATGTGTGGTATAGGGCCTCATATTTAGGCTTGAGTGTAGTGATGCCTAATCTGATGAGATTGACCATCAACATGGTAAGAATAGATCGATCAGAAGGTAACACAATGCTGCCTTCCATGTGCCTCTAGCTGTTTATCTTGATGAAGGATGAAAGTGAAATTTAGATTATAAGAATCTAGGTGAGCATAGATAAATCTAAGTTATTGAGGCTTTTTTGGTGCCTATTGTTGTTGATTCGATTCTCCTATGTGTAGTGGAGATTTGTTTTTGTGAGAAGAAGCCATGTTAGTGACATATATAATCAGTATACCTTTGATATTTCAGCTCTTTAATTATTTCCATTTTTTGATAAGAATGGGTCATTGTTGTCTTATCTTTACAACGTCTGTATATAAATTGATAGTCTATTACTAATAAGCCTACTTAGCTAAACTAAGTTCCTGAAAATGGTGCTAATAATGAGTGGTAGGTATCCCCTATGCCTAACTATATGAATCATAAGTACTCACTAGTGATCCAATTGAATTTTGTAGACTTAGTTTCCTAAGTTTGCTTTTAGTCTTAAAAGTGAATCGTGGAGTTGTATGATCATTGTCTTCCTAACTCACAGTTTTGTGCTATCAGTACATATGGTTAAATGTGAGTTAAGGAACATGATGTATATTGTTATAAGTATTTTTAATATATTGTTATCCTAATGGCTATATGACTAAATAAATATTTAACAAGTAATTATCTAACTAATTAGCTAATCTAGTGACTAACTATCCTAATGTAAAGTAACCATTCCCACTTGCCATACACATCCCAAACTAGTATTAACACTACTAGGTTACCAAGTGGCTATTACTAGGTGTACCAAATATCCACTATTAGGATTACCAAGTGCAATGTGTTATGCTTGAAGTGGTTGTACTTATGTATTTATGATTAATTACATTAATTATTTAAATCCATAAATGTAAATTACATGAAAAGTAAAGTGTTGAATGTAAAGAGTAAATAATCTAAGTGTTGCAATGGATGTAGAAAATCTTGACTTTATTACCATTTATGCCAATGCATTTAGGTACATAGACACTCAAACAAAGCACCATATACTCTCTTAAATCCACACTGTAGGCACTCAAAGGGAAATTATTCTAACTTTGAAAAGAAGAAACTGTAAGAACTTGACTACGCTATGATTTCTAAGTGTTATAAATGTGGGTGGTGAACACATTTATATAAGCATTTCTTGCATCATCATTGATGTAGATGCCTCAATGAATCCTACCATGCGTTGATAGAGATACATTGATGTAGCCTACCTAATTTATGATTCATGAGATTTAAATCATCAAAACATGATAAATTAATGAAAGCTAAAATTACTACCATAGTTACTATTAGGATCAAACACTATACAGTTGTTCGCAATGCTACTTGAACATAATGTAACTTTCATCTAATTACATTATGAATTTCATTGCAAACTATGAAAACATAACAAGTTTGCATAGGTTACAATGTTATTATTCAAACACCAAATTAGAAGCTAGTATACATCATTACATTTTTCTTAACCCATAAAATCATAATGCTTAATCAAAAATTAAAAATTGTATACTACACATAGGAAATTCAAACTTCAAAGATCTCATAAAAAGTGTTAGAACCATCATAGAAGCAACAAGAAAAATGTTGAGTATAGTGTAGAAATTATCTTTTTTGTCCAAGTTGAAAGTCATGTTGTTCAGTGCTTTCATTACGTTTCATGTATTGTATTATTTCAAGTTGTCATGATGATGTTGGAAGCTTGAAGTTATAGTTTTAATGTTGTTTTATGTTTATAAGTCTTAATTTTTGAGTTTCTTTAGAGTTGGGTAGATTTGCAAGGACACACTACTGGTAACTTGACTTAGTTAGAAAGGTGATGATCTAATGATAATTGTAACTAGGTTGAGAAGCATATATAAAAGTGGCATGAAACATTGCAAGAGAATAAACATAGCATGTGATGAAGGACATTTTTTTTTGGTTGTGATTATGTTATTGTAATGACATAATTGCAATAAATTTCTACATATAATAGTTAATTTACCATATTATGACATCTAGTAATGGACAAGTAGCAGAACTTTGTCAATTTAGTTTCTTGAGTTCTAGTAATACTCAATAAGTGCTTGTAGTATGGTTTGAAATAGTTGAAGGAAGTGTTTATTCTAGTGCATTGTACTTGGATACTTTGCATGAGTGAGAATAAAGTTCAAGGTTTTTTTCTTCCATTATAGCACTTTGCCTTAGCTTGGACTTTACTTTTTTGTCCTTTACTTTTATATGAAAATAGATTAATTTTTACTTTTACATGTACTTAGCATACTATTTTACTTTTTAAATGCATGTTAGACATGGTAAGGTGAGCAAAATGACTTTGAGCATAACACATATTCACTTGGTAATCCAATAACATTAATGCTTGGTTCACCTAGTAGTGATACATTTGGTAATCCAAATAGTGAATGTGTGCATTTAAGACATATATGGCATGTAAGACTTTTATACTAATCACCTTAGTATAAATCAAAGTTTATTTCATTGTACTTTAGAGTAATTAGATTAAACTTTTATATTTTAATATTTTTTAATAATGAGCATCACAACATCATTTATCATGTGCTTCAACTATAATTAACCATACATGATAAAGGTCACTACAAGTATGGTTGGGAAGAAAACAACATGTGATCACATGATTCACTATCTAGGAATTTCATGAGTTTAGTCTATGGATTATAACATGGTCTCTTGTGATGCTTGTAGATCATATGGTTAGGCATAGGGTACTCATATTACTCATCCTTGGCTCCATTACCAAGGATTAGTGCTCATGTTCTAAATTAGCTAATATCATAAAAAATCAATTGTTAAATGCCTAACGATTTATCTTGTAAAATATTCATATTTTATTAAGTCACAAACATATTAAATCAACATTTTTGCTTCTTGTAGGAATGATTCCCCACCTACTAATAATACTATAAGGAGTAATGACATGACTACTAAACACAATGATGATATGTCCTATTAAGTTAAGGTGATCTACCATCATCTAAATCCTTACTATTTGGAATTTTCCTTCATTTTTTTACCAAGATGAAGATGATGGTGGGATTTGCAAGGCAGCATTGTGTTGCTACTTTGTTGGTAGCTCCATCAATGCTCATTTTTGCATTGATGAAGGTTAGATTAAAAGATATTGAAAATGAGTAGATAGTGATAGATGAAATGTCTAGGCCTTATTAGCCTACAAAAGTCCAAATTAGAAAAGACCATTTCATGAAAGCCCACCATGAAGCCACTAAAGAGAAAGGGATCATCATCTCATTAACAATTCATTTTGAAAATAAGGATACTAATACTAGTTAGAAAGATTCTATTACGAAAACCTCCTTATCTTCCATATTGAAGATATAGGAATTATGTGACTACACTTTACCTTGGCAAGAAATCAAGAAAGAGGGAGAGTAGAACATAAAACAATGAAGACCTCCAAACTTAAGTCTTCTAGTAGTTAGCATAGAGAAAATCAAAGAGGTCATGGAAGAAAAAAAAGTTGACATGACTCTCCTAGTTCCTCATTCCCTTTATCATCCTCATCATTAAACTCTAATGAGGATGAGTATGTGCAAAACTTAAGAGGTCAAAATAGACAACCAAGAAGAGATGATAAAAGGAACTGAGATAGAAAAAACCTAGTAGAAATAAAAATGGAGGTAGGATGATGACCAAGATAGTGATCATGGGTGTAACCATGATAGACAAAAAAGTAGAGGATATAGAAGGGGCGATGGGCATGATAGAAACCATGATGAACATGATAACTATGATGAACCTATGTTAGCTATAAGGTTGTTTACATTTCCACTAGGCATTAAATATGATAAACATTATGAAGGTTGTTTACATTTCCACTAGGCATTAAATAGATAACCACATCAAATGACTTAACTTGAATCATATTCCAAATTTTGAAGGAGATTACAATGTAGATCCAAAACATTATCTTTAATCCTTCAATGATGCTTGCATCCTACATAATATTAAAATTGACAAAAATTCAAGGTTTTTACAAGAGCACCTATCAAAGAAATTAGAAACTAATATGTAACATCCTCATTCCCAAATGATGGTACTGCATAACAAAGATGATGCCTCTTCATAACAAGTGTTATTGTTACCATAACAAGACTTGAAATGGCATGTTGTAATTGAGACCCAAAAGGGTGCATTATAATAATGGACATGTCTCTCAACGTGACCTTTGGGGATTTGACCTAAGGAATTTCTACTTGGGCTTAGAGGTCATCCTAGCATGGAGTTGTGGAGCTAGTGAAGGTGAAGTGAGATAGGAAGAGTACTAGCCATCCCTTTTGGTCAATGATAGGCCTAATCATGGTGGTAGTGCTAGATTGCCTCTAAGGGATAGATGCTAAAGGAAGAATACCCCAAGGAACACTCTCAAAGCATGATCTAGATACACTATTCCACATTAATAAAGCATTCTTTTCTCTTTTCTTCTACATTTTCCCTTTTATTTTCATTACACATAATGTCAAATGTTACATATATTTGAAGATTGGTCTATTATCTTCTTACACATTATGTCTAATATAACGTATATTTAATGTTTTCCATGACATCTGGAAATAGGATATCAGATGTGTTGGCGACCGTTTGGGACGCGACCGCCAACGAGTGTCCTCGAACAGGATTTAGGTGCCCGCTGGTCTCTGGCTACACCAAGGCCCAGATACCTCCAAATAACTCAGTAGTTAATGTGAGTATGTGTGTGTGCTGTTGCGGCATGCGATTGTGTGCAATGTAACGATTGCGTTGTATATGTTGTGTATAAACTGAAAATGACTTACTTAAAGGGATTCAGCCAACTTTGTCCAGTACTGTGAGTTATTTAAAGTTTCCTATTTTGTTCAAACTACCTAGTCTACGCGGTCCCTATAATACCTGCTTGTAACAAATAAAATTTTGCATAAACATTTGAGCACAACTCCGCAAATCTACTCCTAATTTTCCCCAGAGA
>MNCI01035869.1:127936-263829 GCA_015680685.1 Gnetum montanum
CCTGTAGCTGCTGCTTGTCCGGCGTTCTCTGCGTCCTGCGGTTGAAACGGCTGTCCGGGGTTCCAGGCAAGAAGTTGGCATGACAACTGGCTGTATTCTCTTTGCTTTTGATAATTCCTGTTCAGAAAACGCAGCAGAACAGAGAAGCCCTCCGGACAAGTGTTTGGCAAAATTATACATCAAATGTGAAATGATTTCCGGGCGTAAAAACGCTTGGTTCCAACTGGCCTCACTACTGTGTTCTTGTTTCATCCACACTGCGTTTTTATTTTTGCTTTCCTTGACCTTGTTGCTGCAAATTCCAGTAAGTATTTTCTGGCACAGTAATGTTTATAGAGAATGGAGTTCCAGTAATGAATTGCTGAGAAAACCTGTTCCAATCTATCCACATACAGTATATTACTGAAACTGTTTTGTGGAATAATGAATTGCTTATTCTCATGTTTTCTTCCAATAATGCAAGCACCTCTGTAGCATTTGCTTGCATATATTATCAACCTTTATTTGACACAGTCTTAATTTTTAAAAAGAAGCTTTTATCATCAGGATTATTTATCATTCTTTTCCCAAAAACTTCACAAGACTGGACTGTAAATTTTAACCAGAGATTTTCTGCTCATTTTTTTAAACAAATCCTTCTTGACTGCTCCATGTAATGGCCAATTGTGCCAACAAGATGATATATATCCTTAGAGACAAAATTGATACGCTGATAGAGCACAATGTTAGAATTGTTTAACGATAAGTACTAGACATATCCAGTAGTATCTAATTTGAGGAAGTAGGTGTAAGAATCAAGATAAGGAAATCGTGAATCACTTGATGTAGCCTTAGATAGATACTATTCAGTATTATGTAGGTATCCAAACCAAAGGGAACAACTAAGGTATATCATAAATGGGTTATGAAATAAGACTTGTGAAACTCTAGGGATTTATTACTAAGAAAGAATATAAAAAATGTATGTCCATCAAATTCAAGGGCTTATTAATTAGCTAGCCAAAGAGGAAGGAGAACTAAAAAGAATGAGAGAGTATGTGTGCAAAAGAGTATAATAGAGATCCCTCTATTTGCAAGTGGGATGTACATGCTTGTGATTCATAGAAAGATGAGGATTCCATGGAGGAAGAGATTTAGAGAAAAACCTTGTTGATACAAAAATTATTCTAGACATTGTGGTAAAGGTAACAAAAATGTAGGATTTAGTGGATGAAAAATTTATAATTACATTAAAAATAGTAGAAGATAAAATGAAATAGGCTCTTACAAATGAAAAAGAAAAAAGAAGAAAGAGACAGGGTGACAAGTATATAAGAAACAAGGAAAAGTTTTTATAATGAAAGAGGTTGTTGATTCCAATTTAGAGGAAGAAGATGGATGGGTCTTGTGCTAATATGTACATGCCAAGGAATGTTGTCCCATCATGTTACACATATAGGAATCATGAGCATATGCTTTGAACACTAAGTTCATTAAGAAGCAGATGCTTATGAAATTATCTTATCTACAAGGTAATTTTAGGTATTTTTTAGCATGAATAATATTATTTAATTAAGGCTCCTCTTTAACCTTAAGAGTAGTACCATCAATAATGGAAAAATCCATAGTCATTGGAGATATAATCACCAAGGTAGTAGTATGCTTATAGTAACTAGATCTTTATGGGTGTTATGTCCAATAGTTTTTTTTCTAGTGGAGCTACATCATCCTCTTACTATTATTACCTACCAAAATCAAATAGAGTTGCTACTTCATACATGGAATCATCTTCCTATGTGCCTCATCATCCTCCAATGCACCCTTAACACTTCCACACTTTTCTTCTTTTAACACCACCTTCACTAATACAAGGTGAGATACCATCATAGTTACAATAAAAGAATGCAATAAGAGCCATTAACATGCAAATGGACAATAGTTCTAATGGCTTTGAGCACAAGCGTCAAAACATCCCTTCTTTAGAGAGGTTTTATCATAACCTAAAAATTTACATAGGTTTAATTATTTAATTTAATACATGTATTGAATTAATTAATGCTATTATATACATTTCAATAAGTCAACTTTAATTTTCTTAAGTAAATCATAAGATTATATTATTGTAGTTACTATTGTTGTTGTCTTTGTTTTTCCTATTACCTTACATAAGTGAATGCAATCTTATTGTTAGAGTATTTTATTAAAGTTGTATATCCTTTACTTTTACTAGTATTTGAGCTAGTCATAGATCCACTATCTAGTTACCTATATACATTTTTTTGTTAATTACCATACTTTTACAAGTACTTGACCATGCATATTTTATTCTTTATGCATAATCAATTATGTATATTTGATCTTTATTATGCACATTCAGTTATGCATATTTATTCTTTATTATTTACATTTAGTTTATTTTATTATGCACATGTGATTATATTATACTTTGTTCATGGAGCATTTTGGATCCTAACCCTATCCAAGCCATATTGATAGGGGTCTTGTTAGTGTTGAACCAATGAGATTTATCATGTAAATCATAATGTGATCCAATTATAATCTTTAAGGATGATGTTGAATGAATTACCACGAACACTTATGTATATTGTTGCATTCAAGAAATATAAAAGAGATTATAATACATATGATTTAGTTAGAAACTTGTGTTTCCAAGGTGAGGGATAGAGAAAATATTTATGATTTTATATTTTATAATTTTTATGGATTTTATATTTATAAGAAACAAATAATAAACACACATGCATTGTAATCCCACTTGGGGATAGGTGCAATGCTCTTGTAGTAATCCTTCATGGGGATAGGTGTAATAGCATATACAAATGTAATTAAAATGGCTCTTAGTCGTAACCTCAATGGCCCAACACCATGCTATAGATTTATGACCTCCTTGGGTAAGGGTGAATTGTCATAGCTTATGAAAATGAGAATCAAAAAAATATTTTTTTGGTTTTAATGTTTTATATTATTTTTGGTGTTTTAATATTTAAGGCATCAATGGTCAAACAAGAAAAAACCATAAGCTTTATTCAATGTGTAAACACTAAACTCTACATCGACTAAAAAATTTTGAACTACATAAGCATGGTAGTACTTAAACAAAGTCTAGCTGAACTTGTGAAAGAGATGGCTCAAAATACACATAAAATAATAAGGAAGAGCTCTTCATATGAAATGAGATGCCAAAAGCTAAAATGAAATGCTTGAAATTAAGTTATTTCATATGAGAGCTTATCTAGGTATTTATAGTTTTTTCAACACAACAATAGGGGTTTTCTAACACCTAGGCTCATCAGTGTAACCTAGACATCCTAGAGATACATCAGAGGAAGTAGAGAGGCAACAAGAGTTAAACTAGGGTACAAAGTGGGGTGTGTTAGTGTCCCTGTGCTGACACAAGGGATGCACTGATGTAGGGTAGTTAGTGCACCCTTGACCCCATAGATACTTTACCCACATTTCTTGGATGAAATCTAGGACACTAAGAACATGCTAGAAGCTTCAGAATGCCTTTGAATGAAGTTGGAAACATCTTGGGAAGCCCAAAACATGCATCAATCTTATAAGTGTGAAGAAGAAGGCTAGGATTTAAATCTAGGAAGTAGAAACCTCAATAATGACAAAAAAAGAAATAATAAATAAAGAGTGCTTGAAACACATCCTAGATCTATGGATGACTCATCATTCCCTTATAAATGAGTTAAGTTAGTTCCATAGCTTTAATGTCCAAAATAGTGTTGGTTTTTTTTAGAGTAGAAGATAATAATTTATGATTTTTATAAGAGTTTATTTAAATAAAATATAGGAATTTTTTGGATTAATGGATAATTGTAATGTTATTTTGGCCCTAATCCATATATATATTTAATTTTTTGGGTTATCTCATCATTAGGGCTATATTGTGTTACTTTTAGTCAACTTTGACCCACTTGTCACATATATATATCCAAGGCATATCTTGCAAATTTCTATAATGAAATCATCAATTTAATTTGAGCAAAAATTTTTCTATTTTATCATCAATTCATTAATCTTTTAGAAATTCAAAAATTCATCAACATCATTCATTCTTATTTACTTAATCTTGGAAGTTGAATAGTTAGAATTGTGGGAATTTACTATTTTAATTATATCTTTGTCATTTTGAAATATTTTTTAGTGATTCTAAATTTATTTGAAATCTAGAATAGGTAGCTACATTTAGTTAAAATTTCATCTCAATATCTATTACAATTAGGGAGATATTCGCTTTGAGATTTGGTATATTTTTTGAGTCTTAAAATTTTATCAAAATGAATGATGGCCAATGATTGGATTATTTCTCCCTCATATCATAATGATTTGATGTAATTCTAGATTTATTTGAAATATAATATATGTAGGAAGGTTTATTTAAAATGTTATTATTAAAAACTCAATAACTCTTGAGCTATTATCTCTCAAATTTTCACTATTAGAATTACTTTGATTTCTGATACATTGAAAAGAACATAATATAATCTTAGATTCTAGATAACTTTTGTAGTACTTATTTCTAAATTATAGATAAATTCCTAAGTTCTCCAAAAATAAAAATTTTATTAGCTTATTCATTATGATGTTAAGATAACCAAGCAATTCTTTCATTGCCTAAAATTCCTTCACTTGGTATCATAAGGCTAAGTTTATCTTCAAAAATGAGCATAAATGTGAGAGATGTCCTAGAGTGGTGGTTTTCTTGGGCTCTCCCCATGGTTCGGGGGCCATGGAACACTCTGAGGTACCCTCAGGTTACTCTCAAGTGTTAGAAAACCCACCCCGGCTTGGTGGTACCAAGCTAGCAATAGGACACCCTCTTGTTGCAACTCTCTTCTAAGTCCTCTTCATTTCCCTCTTCACCGTGGAGAACTACATGGCCCTAATTCTACAACGGTTGTAGATATGTAGGTAGCCAAGATTGGATAGTTTTTGTGCAGTGCCAGGCGACACTTTGTACCAGATCATGAGGGATTTGGGGGTGAGGCACCTCCCCTTGTAGGTGCATCGTCTCCCCTCCCACCAATGTTGTCTACAAGGTTATGTGTGTGCTTGTTTGCTTGGTCCTCACTTTGGAGTTGGTTACCCTTCATGAGGTGCATGGTCATGTACATTAAGAAGCTATGTTTCTGCCTGCACTCACTTGTGAGATGCTTGCTTACTTGAGGCGTATTCCCCAGGTCTTCTACCCTAGATCCATTGGATCTTCGTGAATTCCTTGGGATGCTGGACAATGTTGGGGCAACGTTGTTACAGATGGTATCAAAGTGTTTTGAAATTGTGTTGGGATATGGTTGTGCTCTTTGGTTGTGTTACTCCATTGAGCTTGTTTGGTTAATGGTCCCTTCAAATTGATACCTAGTTGATCTAGGATCATATCCTTGTGTATTTTTGAAGAGTTTCCTGATGGCAATGTTCTCCACTCCTCATGAGGGGATAGATGAGAAATTGTGAGCAACTAATGTATGTTGCTCTCCGTGAGGATATAAACGATGGCGTTGTGGTGATGTCCTTCACTTGTGTACTTGTGGTTGGACTTGTTGTGATTGTATGCAATATGGTTGAGAGGAGTTTTACTAGCAACTTAGGAATTTTGTTACTCAAGGAGCTCTCATCTCAGGTCTCCAGTGATTCATCTAGGATGAATCGGACCCAGTCTCCACTCGGTTTCCACCCAAATGACATGTTTCGAGATGGAATTTGTTGAATCGTGCAAGATATGATATCCTTGGCATTCCCACTCACCCTAGATACAGTGAGTATGGGGAAAATACCAATTGGGATAAGATGGTTTTCAGGTACCTCAGGATGGAGGTCCTTTGGACATGTGCTCTTGGTGAGCCTTGTTTTGGGTGGACTAAGACTGTTGCTAGTAGACTTCGTACATTTGTGCTTGCGATTGTATGTTTGTCTATTTGTGTATGCGTGTCGTCTTATTTGTGCTTTCAAATTTTGCATGCATGTTATCTCGGTTGTTTCTATCGTTCGTAACGCAAGGCTTAATGTTTTACCTGGTATGATGGTTATTTTTGGGAACGTTAAGGATGCAATGGTTGTTAGTGTCATTCCCAAGCCAAATGTTTGTTGTCTTGTTTGAAAACTTCTTGTGCATGAGGCATGATTGCCCTTAATGTTGATCCTTGTGAGTTGTGCTCCTTTGTTGAGCTAGTGGTGTTGCCCTTGGGCTCGTGGCATCAGTATTTTGATTGGTGACATTTGTTAGTCACTCTAATTTGAAGACTATTGGTGTGGGTCATCCTGTTGTTGGTTCTTGTTGAGACCGCACCTATTTTGATAAGAGTCTTCTTGTGAACGCATCCTTTTGTGATGTTGCGCATTGTTGCGAGAATTGGTTTGATGTAGACTTGTTGTTGGATAGACCTTGGTCTTCCACCTTATTTTTGGGTTGAGATGATGATTGTCTATTGCCCATGACTCGTACGATTATGTTGAGATTTTGGTCCTGGTTGAGGCCAGTGTTAGTTGTTGGGAATGATTATTGTGTATGAATCTTGAAATTTTGAGAAGAGTGCTATCTCTCTCTTGGTGTGCCTCATAATGAAATCGTTTGTTTGAGTGGGGATCAAATTCCTCCATCAATGTTTTGCATGATTGATCTTTATGCATGTTGCTCAGGTCTTGAATTTTATGATGTGCAAGAGTGATATGAATTTGTTATATGATCATGCTTGATGGTTGTGAATGAGGCTAATGTGCTAATCGTGTTCCTGCTAACTTCTATGTTTCTAAGCTTGTGTCTCAGTGTTTACAGGTAGCACAGGTACAAAGATGCAGCCAGTGGTGACCTTAGTTGATTCTGTAAGCACTATGTCTATGGGGAAGATATGTGCTCCTGAGACCTTCATGAATTGATTACTTTGTTTCAAAATCCCAACATTGGGTTGCGAATTTATCAGTACCTTGGCTGTGATGGATCAGTAGGTACATTATGATTTGTTTGCTTCTCAGTGCTAGGGGAGCACTAATAGAGGATGGTGATCTATCCTAGACCCTACATATATTGGGCTAGCAAATGGCATGAAATGGTATCCTTGGCCATGCCGGATACTGATGGCCCAGGAGTGGCCAATGTAATGAGGTCCCACTATGGTAGGATGGTGGATACCCAATTGGTGTGTTTCGTTATTCGATCATTGCGTTCGTGTCTTGAATCATTTTTGTTTGAGGTTACCCATGTAGTGGGTTCAGTGCGATGTTAGATCATGTATCTTTTGAGACAGTGGTGCAATGATAGATGATTGTTTATGCTTCATGATAGAGATAGGTTTTTCTCAAAATAGCATGGTTCTTCATGGTATGCTCTTGGTGGCCTAAATTCTCTAGCCTAGGATGGGCTTGGGTAGTTTTCCTATAGCCTTGGGTAGCATTCCTAAATATCATGTATGTTTCCATATATGAATGTAATCCTATCCTTGGGTGTGTGAAATGTACCCTTGTGGTATTCTCAATTCGGTTGTATGAACTCAAAAGTGTTGGATGTATTGCCTATGTGACTCAATTGTCTCCTGATTGTAGGCCTATGCCACACCTCATGACAAGGCCAAGCTTGATGTATGTTGTTTTCCTGGTGCTTGTTTTGAAGTGCCCTTGCTATATGTTGTAAATGGCCCTTGTGCCTTGATGTATAATTCTGCTAAAAACCTCATAAGAAATGCATCAGTTGTGATACATTGGTGTAACGAACGGACCAGGGCATGTACTTGCCCATTATGCTCTTGAACTAGTGCCATGTGTTCTTGATGATGTTGGCATGCTTGGATGGTATATGCTTGGTGAACGTCCTTGAGACGGGACAAATCTTGGGAACACATTCTCTTGTGTTCCTGGACTGGCAAAGATCTTGTCCACAGATGATCGAGGGTGACTAAAGTTCAAATCAATGTGATTCCTAGTGGTGGATTTGAGTCGAGTTCTGAGTATTGGCACCTAGACTTGTTCTTCCATGTTGGAAGAAATCGGGGAGCAGCTGTCCAAACGTTGGGATGGTGGTCCGTCCTTGAATAAATGACGTTATAGATACAGAAATTATGATTTCTCTTGGTGGCCTTGCTTGGTGGGCTTGAATGTGCTCAAAGCACTTGAGTCGATGCTCTCATGATTGGGGGCTTCTAATGATTTGTGCATGTTCGTGGGCTCTCGTGACTAATTACCTTTGGTGCTTTGGAGAGCTATGATGCGCTCTCATAGATTGGGACTTATTGGTGCGTTTTTTGTCTATGGTGTGATTTCGTTATTGGGAACTCATTGTGCCTAATAGGCTATGGTGTCTTGCTAAATTTTCACATGTACTCTGTCCCTTATGTACACTGATGTATCATGTAGTCCCTCCCGGATGTATTGTTCCATGTCTTTGGTGTGAGGTTAATTCATGTTGGTGTTCTCACCTCCCTAGTGGGATAGTAGAGTTGATCAGGATATTATGTGGTGAATCCTTAATTTTATGAGGGATCATTCTTGATTTCAATGGATGCCCTCTTCAGTTCCTGAAATAATAAGGTAGGTGGTATTGAGACGGTTGTCTCCTATAAGAAGTTGATGTTTGGGACTTGTTCCTAGCTGTGGTCCCATGTTCGTGAACTCGTGTGGTCTTGTTCTCAGAGACAGAATGTTGTTACCCTAGTGAAATTCATGAAACCTCCTTTGTGAGGTTGTGTTGTTGATGTAAATTAAAGATACATATTGCTCTTTGTGTAAGCAAGGCATGATATTGTGTACTTAGTTTTGGGGGCTTCGGAGGAACTTCCTTGTTGGGGTTCTCTGGTAGACCATCCTTATTGTAAACCCTTCGAGGATGAATTGTTGTGTTTGAGTAGTAAATGATGTTGATGAAAGCCCATTCCATGTAAAAATATCTTGAGGACCTGGTCCTCCTATGGGCAACATGTTGTTGCTGACTTGTGTTTGTTGTTTGGGTTGAGTGATAATAGGTAGTGGTGTGGCCTTGTCCACCACAAATTGATGTAAATGGGCTTGACTGGGATGTATGAAACAAAAACCTAGATCTCCCAAGATGAAACAGAAATCCCTCTTGATCAAAGGGATGAACTGCTTGGTGTCTTGAGTTGTTCTCAAAGGGAAAATTGAAATTGGGTAAGACTTGTGAACCCATGTCTTCCCTCAGCTAGTGACAGTTTCACGATATGGTTCTATTGGCTATATTGACTACTTGGGTGTGTATGATGGTTAAGATGTAGTTGGGTTGCTATACTTACCTATGGAAGAAACCTCCCAAAGAGGATCCTTCTTGCAAGTGCAAAATCTACTGAAAGGTGTTGATCGTCAGACTAGCAGTTGTTCTTGATATAGTGGGGAAATGCAAATTCTGAGAACGTTGATGTTCCTTGGAGAATTCATGATCTATTTACTCTTTGAGGTGACTCTATATTCGTTCTTGGACCTAGTGTTCAGAAAATGGTGCTTGTCCCATAACTTGGTGTGGGAAGGATATCTTGCATGTGACAAATGTGGGTGATCCTTCTCCACGAAGGGGATATTATGGTTGCATTCAATGATGTGCTTACAACTGATATGAGATAGGTGATGGAGGATTGTCATGGGGTTGGCTGCTCAATTGTCCCTTGTTCTAACATTCAAGTAGGCATTCTCGATGTTGGACAATCACAAGAGGTGTTGATGATAGTTGGGACTTATTGTATGTTAGCCTCCTGAAGAACTTTTCAAATAGATTTTTGGATCTTCTCTCTTGTTGGAATACTATGGAATGATGAATGATGAATTGAGGCATGCAATGCTGGTGTTTGCAGACAGCAAGGTTAAGCTCAAAAGATCTGCTCTTGTACCTTGTTTTTAATGCTTGACTCCCTTCATACTAGCTTGAACAAACATGATGAGAAAAAGAGAATGCACATGGTACCAATGCATGTGGAATTAGTGCTTAGATGGTTGCACCGGTGAGACCCCATGGGTCTCAATGCGAGTAGTAGAACATGGAGTTCTAGCAAGCATGAGTTGCTTATGGAGACATGGCTCTTAGGAGTATGTCCTCCCTCTTTGTGTGATGTTCCCAAGTCCCTCACCATGAGTAGTGGCCCTGGTGAGCCCTCAAAAAAAAAATCAATGGGTGCTGAGATGCCATTCATAGAGGAACTCGGTAGGACTCTTGGCAGAGGAGCTGTCTTCTTGCATAAGTATGGGTTTACGTAAGAAGCTATGTCTCTAGACCCTCAGAAGTGATGGATCTAGGGGATGCCTTAGAGACATTGGCCCTTTGGGTTGGACTCTCCCGCTCGTATAGAGAAGGGAACTTTTGGGCTTCCTCCAATTATCCTTGTGTTTCATGCAAGGCGTTGGATGGAAGGACATATCAGGTGTTGGGGTTGGTACCTTTCTTCAAGCCTAGTGTCTAAGGAGTTGACGGATCCTCAGAATTGACAGAGTTTTGAATCCATTTAGAAGTGTACACTTGAAGCTATCCTAGCCTCCGCTCCAAGGACATTGCTTCTTTGTGTGGGGGAGGATTGTGAGAGATGTCCTAGAGTGGTGGTTCTCTTGGGCTCTCCCCATGGTTCGGGGGCCATGGAACACTCTGAGGCACCCTTGGGTGACTCTCAAGTGTTAGAAAACCCACCTCAGCTTAGTGGTACCAAGCTAGCAATAGGACACCCTCCTGTTGCAACTCTCTTCTAAGTCCTCTTCATTCCCCTCTTCACCGCGGAGAACTACATGGCCTTGATTCTACGACGGTCGTAGATATGTAGGCAGCCAAGACTAGATAGTTTTGATGCGGTGCCAGGCCACACTTTGTACTAGATCATAAGGGATTTGGGGGTGAGGCACCTCCCCTTGTAGGTGCATCATCTTCTCTCACACCGATGTTGTCTACAAGGTTGTGTGTGTGCTTTTTTGCTTGGTCCTGGCTTTGGAGTTGGTTACCCTCCATGAGGTGCATGGTCATGTGCGTTAAGAAGCTATGCTTCTACCTGCATTCACTTGTGAGATGCTTGCTTAATTGAGGCATATTCCCTAGGTCTTCTGCCCCAGATCCATTGGATCTTCGTGAATTCCTTGGGGTTCCAGACAACGTTGGGGCAAGATTGTTACAATAAAAGACATAGATAGATGCTCCATCATCTTCAATGTCTCTCAAGATTTTAGTTTATGAACAAGGATGATGAAAGGACTCCTTGAACATAATGGCTATTGAAAAATAGTTAAAATAGGTTTCAAATTTATCTGTGATTTTAAAGATTTTACCAAATGACAAATTAAAGAATATGAAACAAAGAAGAAGAATAACAATTTGACTCTCCTGATGCTATTGACTAGTATCTCACAAGTTATTTATGGTAGACACAATCTTCATACTATTATCAAAGAAGTGTAAGATAATATCCAATTAAACTTCAAGAAAAGCCTGGAAAATCAAAAATTGTAGCAACTAATCTACAAAAAAAAATTTGACACCCTTGAAATTGGAAGAAATAAAAGTATCAAAGACTTCTTTATTACAATGCATGACAACTTATGAAAAATAGTTGCATATAGCTATGGATATACCAACAAGCAAAAAGTTCAAAAAATTGTTCAAGCTCTCTACATAGATCCAAGGTTTAAAAACATGATGAAAAAAATTATTCTTTCAAAGGACTTGAACATGCTTAGTATTAATGAATTAATTTCTCAAGTTAGAACTCTGTAAATTTTGAAGAATAATAAACAATATAGTGAAGATAATCAAGCATACATAACTAACCAAAGAGGAAGAGGTAGGCAAGAAAGATTTAGAGGTAGAAGAAGATTCAATTATAAGAATAAAGATCAAGAAATAAACTTAGAAGAAAATGTTGGTCAAAACACATGAGAAATAGGAAGGGATTCAACTAGAGGAAGAGGGAATTGAAATCATTTGGAAGACAAAGACAGGGTTAAGATTGAGTACCATATTGTAAGTTCTACAAAGAAAGGATCATATAATCAGCCAATGCTAGATTAGAATTGGGTTTGAATTAATACATAGACAAACTTCATAAATAGAATAAGATACTCCCTCATCAGCTCAAAATGATACTCAAGTAGAAAATCTAGGTAATTATGTAGCATTCAATTCAATGAAACAAATAAAGTAAGATTCTTGGATTGTACACAGTGGGTGTTCTAATCACATGACACCCTACAAAAATTATCTTTTGAATTATAAAACAAACAATAGTCTTGACAACATCAAAATTAAAGATGGAAAATACTTAGCCATAGAAGAAATAAGAGATTGTATAGTTAAATTAAATAATGGACAAAAAGTCATAATTTCCAATGTGTATTATGTTCATAATCTTTCCAACCCTTTAATATTTATTAGAAATGTCTCTAATGGAGGAAATAGTGTCAATTTCAAGACCAATTTTTGCATTATTAACAAACCCAATGGTGAAGAAATTGTAAAAATTAAAGCCTTGAATAACATAATATATTACCTTGAATATGACTATCTTAATGAAAAAGACTACATCATAAGCAACCATAGAAAGAAAAGCATGTCCTTAAAACCAAAACTAATTAAATGCCAAACAAAGATGAAGTCAAGGAAAAGGATAATGGGAATTTCAACAAGTTTAGACTTGGGCATGGAAGGTTTGGTCACACCTCCTATCACAAAATTGAAAGAATGATCAAACAAGAAAAAGCTATAGGAATAAAAATTTTAAATATTCCTCAAGAAAAATGCGAGACTTGCATACAAGGAAAGAAAACCAATTCTCCTCACAACTATCACATGATAAATAAGGAAAAATCATTTAATCTTCTACACATGGATCTTGTTAGACCAACACACATTAGTACAATAAGAGGAGCAAATTATTTCATGGTCATAGTAAATGAATTTTAAAGATATACTTGGACTTACAATTTGAAGCAAAAGGATGAAGCCATCAAATATTTTGAAACTTTGCACAAGATGATTGAAAAGTCCATGAATGTCAAGATTAAGACCATTAGATTAGATAAAGTAGGTGAATTCATAAATATAGAATTTAACAGGTTCTATAAAGAAAATGGTAGCTTTCATTAGACCACAGGTAGATATAACTTGCAATCAAATGGAGTAGCTAAAAGAAAAAATTGAACAATACAAGACATGGCAAGGTGCTTACTAAATCATGCCTCACCACCTAACTAATATTGAAGTTCAACTATCACAATTGCTTATTACATTTCTAATTGAATCATCACTAAAAGAAATGAAGAAAGATCTCCATATGAAGTTCTATAAAACAAAATTCCTAATTTGAGTTATATGAAAATATTTGGATGTTAATGCTATGTAAAGACCCTAAAATAATTACTTGACAAAATTGAAGATAGAGGAAAGAAATGTATCTTTCTTAGTTATGATTTCCACACTAGTGGATGTAAATGCTACGACCCAATAAATAAAAAATAACATGTTTCAAAACATGTTATATTTGATGAGATAAAGTTTGGTATAAGTGATTTTTTCAAACAACAAAATAAATCAATCACATATTAAAGTTTAAAGTCGTGGGTTTAAAGAGATCATCCTAACACTTAAATGCTAGATATAAATTTTGAAAGAAGAACCATATGATCTCACAATATTATAGATATGATATATTAAGGAGTCTCAAGTGAACCAACCAATATTGATAAAGCCATGAAATTAAAAGTTTAGAAAGAAGCCATGATTAGAGACTAAAATGACATCCTATGATATAACACTTAGGAACTAGTGCACAAACTAAAAGATATGGAGTTAATTGATTTCAAGTGACTATATAAAACAAAGTATAATGATAAAGGAGATGTTACAACACATAAAGCAGGAATTGTAGTAAGAGGATTCAAAAAAGAAAAAAGAAGAAGAAGAAGAAGAAGAAGAAGAAACATATTACTATGAAGAAATCTTTGCATTGGTGGCCAAATTTGAAAGCATCAAACTCATTCTCTCCATAGTAGTACATAAATGTCTAAATGTTCAACAAACGAATATCAACTCAACATTTCTAAATGGATACATCAAAGAAGAAGTATACATCTACTAGCCCAAAGGTTATGTTATCAAATGAAAAGAGAACAAAGTGTGCAAACTCAAAAAAGCCTTATATGGCCTAAAGCAGGTTCCTAAGGCCTTGTTTTAGAGAATTAATGACTATCTCATTAGAAAGAATTATCAACATTTCATGTTTTCACCAAAACTATATTTCCAGAAGGAAGGAGATGTATAATTATATGTAGATGAAAATATCTTTATTGCCACTGATAAAAGGCTAGTAGAAGATTTTAAGAATGACATGAAACTGAATTTGAAATGAAGGACCTTGAAGAACTCAAATACTTTCTAGAAATGAAGTGAACCAGGATGAAGAGGGAATAAAGATTAATCAAATATAATATGCAAATTCCATCATTGAAAAATTCAATATAAAGAATGAGAAGCCAATTAGCAATCCTTTGCCATACAATTTAAAGTTAACCAACAACGATAAGACTCCTTTCTTAGATGCAACCATGTATAGAACCTTCATTGGATCACTTTGGTTTCTCTACCACACTAGACTAGATTTAGAATATGCAACATTATACTTATCTAGATTCTTGTAAGAGCCAAGATAATCTTACATTCAAGCATATGTGCATCTCCTCAAATATGTAAAAGGAACTTGCAAATTTGGGATTCAATTCAGTATAGAATATAATAAGCTCCATGCATATTTAGATGCTAATTGGGTAGGAGATGATGATAAAAAATCCATGTCAGGAGCTCTCATTATGCATGGAAAAAATCCACTATGTTAGAAATCAAAGAAACAATCATTCATTAGCTTATTCACATGTGAAGCTAAATTTATTGCCATGGTCAAATGCCTCTAATACATACTCTAGCTAAATAAACTTCTCTTACACTTAGGATTCAAAGTTGATCTCCCTACATTTTTGTATTGTGAGAATACAATAGCTATCCAAGTATCCCAAGACTATGTACATCATAAAAGATCCAAACACGTTGACATCAAATATTATTTCATCATGTAAGAAGTGAAAGAAGGAACCATCAAACTTATTCACTCTAGTTTAAAGGAGCAACTTAATAATAAAAATTGTTTATCTTATAGGATCAAGTATCTCAATGAATCTATAGGAATTTAGAGTATGACAAAAAAAGAAAGTACAGATAAAGAATGAATTATCATCCACTCTAAGGAGGGATTATTAGTTTTGTAGAGTAGAAGAAAATAATTTGTTATTTTTATAAGAATTTATTTTAATAAGATATAGGAAATTTTTGAATTAATGGATATTTTTAATGTTGTTTTGTTTTGAAGCCATATATATATTTAATTTTTAAGGTTATCTTATCATTGGAGCTATATTGTATTATTTTTAGTAAACTTCACCCTAGTTGTTACACATATATATCCAAGACATCTCTTGGAAAGTTATATCATAGAATAATAAATGTATTTTCATCAATAATTTCATTATTTTATCATCAATTCATTAATCTTTTAGAAATTCATCAACATCATTCATCATTATTTACTCAATCTTGGAAGTTGAATAGTCAGAATTGGGAGCATTCAATATCTTAATAATATCTTAGTCATTTAAAAGTATTTTTTAGTTATTCAAAATTTATTTGAAAGATAGAATATGTGGTTACATTCAAGGAAAATTTCTTTTGAATATATATTATGATTTGGGAAAAATTTTCTCTATGATTTGGTATATTTTTAGAGTCCAAAAATTTTACCAAAATGAATGATGGCCACTAATTGGATGATTTCTTCCTCATATCACAATGATTTGATCAAATTATTGATTTATTTGAAAGATAATATCTATTGATAGTTTGAGTTAAAATTTTAGCATTATAAACTCAAGAACTTTTAAGCTATTATCTCTTAAATTTGCACTATTAGAATTATTATGATTTTTGATAGGTTAGAAATAACATAAGATAACCTTAGCTTTCTCTATCTTTTTTAGTACTTCTTATTTTCAAATTATAGATAAATTTATATGATTTCAAAAGGTAAAAAATTTATTAGCTTAGTCATTATGAAGTGAAGATAACTAAGTAATCCATTTGCTACCTAAAATTTCTTCAAATACAAGACTAGAGGTAGACACATGATATGATCAATGTGGAGGGATATAATTGGAAAAATGTATATACCATGGATATATTACAATAGAATATAAGCCACTTTGTTAAGAAGTAATAGGGGGTAGTGAATAACTAAAGAAGCCTCTTGATGTGCTTGTTTGGTATAGGAAGAAACTTGAAGAGCTTGGTGTGAACATATGAAATTTCGGAAGTTGTGGTTTCAAGCCCATCATCCTTGATTAGAGCTATTAATTTTATTCATGCATTAGTCTATGATCTTGTAGTAGTACTTGTTATCATTCCTTAGCATTAGCTTGGAACTACTCATGACCCCTCATTTCTTGTAAGAGATCATGTTTAGCTGCATCAAACTTGACCACCACTTGATGAATTTTTTCTTTTAGATCCATGTGTAGTTGACTTGTAGAAGTTTGAACCACATATAGATACCTCCTTTGTCTCTTTGGAATATCTTCTTCAGCTTTCTTGATTCTTCTCTCAAGAACAACCATAGCTACATCATGGAAAAGGATGCACATATTTTCCAATAGGTCCATCTTTTCCTATAATATCAATCCACTTTTGTTAGAGTTTGGTATGTAAGTGTTGAATTTCTCCTTCACCTCATGTATCTCTTCAATTACTCATTCATTCATTAGAGCTACAAGTTTGTATAGTGTATGTATCTTAACATCCTTGGTTACCTAGTTGATTAGATGAATCTTTTAGCAGGCTTGTTTTCCAACTCCTATTGCAAGTCTAGCACTCTTTCTCTATACAAAGGTACTTGTCCTAAAATTGGATCATGATTTAACTTTCATCTTCTAACCTTCATACCTTTTAGAAAAGGGAGAGTATCTATTTCTCCTTTTCTTGGCTCATTCTTTCCCACTCTTGGGAATGATGCTTTAGTATTATAATCTCTCCCTCCAGGCCATATTTTATGAAGATGGCTTCTTTATCAACCTAGTATACTTGGAATAGTTCAGCTTGTAGGTGCTTAATATATACCTTTGGTGTAATCATGGAAGGTGCTGGTACCAATGGTGTGAAATGTTCTAATTTTTTGTAAAATCATCATATCTTAGCATGGCTTCTTCATAGCTCTCATAAATAAAATGTTCTATCAACATTGGTTGTCTCCACTTTGACTAGTACCTTAATGAGTTTAGTCTTTACTGTATTATCATTATTCCTCAATAGCAACTTAGTGTTTAGATCAACTTTTTTCTCCTCCTCCATCTAGTAGCTAGTCCTAGGTTAATTAGTGGATACTTGGAGGACTTTAGGTGCATGTTGGACATTATGCATGTTGTTCCTTGATTGATATGATGAGGAAACACTTCATGAAGAACACATAAGTTTAAGAATAAACTAGAACATTAAAATGAGCTATGGGTGGATCATTCGACAATGGAGGAGGAAATTGGAAGAGATCCTTTCTTATTGCCTTACCACCTATAATGACTTTCATCATTTACAAGAAATTATTGCCAACATCATGTGAACCTTGAATATGGACTGTGGCAGCCTATCCCTCACCTTCAATGTGCATTACAAGCTCAAAACCACCATCAAGAAGAAAATTCTAGCTATGCCTAATGTTAAAGGTAAAAGGTTAAGAAACAGATTTTCTAGCCCATTATATCTATGTTCATTAGGATGCTTGAGGTGTATTTAGTGCTCATTATTAGTGCTAGTGGAGCTAGTTTAAAGGTTAGATATGAGATACCTCTATGAAAGGCATCTTATCCTCCAAGTGAGATATGGCTCTAATGACCTTAGAACATCGTTTCAAAGCAACCATCATCACGTTCTCTTAGTCTATCATTTCTATTGTTATAGGGTATCTTCCCATATGGTTGACTATTCCTACTAGTTCACAAAGTTTTTAGATTAATCCTAAAAAGGCATATATCTCCCTCATATTTCTAGCCACATCTTCAATAATCTAGATCAAGGCCTTATAGAGAAAAATGGAGATATTGATGGTACACTTCCCCCTCATCATGACCACAACCTTTGCTTCTCGAGCATAGATACTTGATGGTTGTTTGGTGGCTAGAAAATTATGGGTGATGATTTTGTACATGGAATTTTAAACCAAGGAAAGTTTAGACATCTTTACCTCTACTTTATCCATATTAAAGGCCTTAAATAGGACTTTTAACCTAAGCTTGGACTCAGTTTTATAGGCTTGTACCCAACAATTATTTGTTGGTTCATTTAGAGATCATGTAGTCCTTTAGATTATCCATATGGAAATAGGTATAGGAACTTTGCTAATAAAAGTCATGACACCATTAGTGGCAAGGTTCTAGTATAATTCCTCTATCTTGTATTGGTACCTTGTGAAGGGCTAGATGATGTATTCATAGAAGTTCATCCATTACAGTGACTTGTTAAGCTAGCGATGACCAAGCTCAAGAAATCGATGATAGTTTTTGTCCTCATAGGTGGGTCATTGCCAGACATCATGAGCACCCACACCTTCTTGGATGTTGTCCATATCCATAGCTTCATCTTTTGCTAGCTTCTTTGACACTTATTTGGTCACATGATGCTATGCATGTGCTTAACTTGAAGATTAGGTGTGTGACTATCTTCCTCCTAATATACTTCTAGGTGAAGGTAATTTTGGAGTAGGACTTGTAGGATCTAGGTTGAAAGATCTAAGTTATTTTCACTCTTCGTCATTAGGACCTAGTGGTTCATGTAATGGTATATAGATAAAGGCTTAAGATTGTTCAATCATAGCCCTTGTTAGTCTATGGAGCTTGGACTGTAATTACCCTAGAATGATGAGTTGTGAGGGTTGCTAAAAACCAAGTAAGTTTTCCTAGGCATCATACTACCATTGCAAAAATTTCATGTAATAATAATAATAATAATTATAATCCTTAGGAATGCTTGAAAAATGTTATCACAATAATTAGATCATGGCATGCATGAGTAAGTAAAAATAAGATAGAAATATTGAAATAAATACCAAATGCATTAAGTACATATCCAAGTTGGTGTCTCTTCCCCATCACTAAGTTAAAAGACACTAGACTTAAACCATAGCTAGAACACTAAGTGGATAAAAATTTTAAGAAAGGAGGCTTGTAAAAATATTACCGATTCACTTGCAAAGGTGAAAATTTGGTAGAGTTTTGCTTGTTTGTGATAACCAGATGCAAGGGAAGTAAGAAAAATAAAAATGGCCAAAGTCAAAATGCATTTTGGAGCCTTTGGTTATTTATAGTGATTCATTAGTATAGGGGGTATGTTAGTGGATCCTTTCAAACGGGAGAAAACCCAAAACTTCACCTACCATACCTTGAACTTATCCTCCACCACTGTTGGAGCCTCAAATAAGATCCTCAAGTAGATTGAATTCACCATGAATTGACCTTACAAGACATAGAATAGGATAAAGAGACCATGAAAAACTTATCCTTGATAACATTATGGATCATGGAGAATGAGTTATTTGATCAATTTATTGCTTTTCATGAACAAAATATTAGAAAAGAAGGGTTAGAATAATAGGAGAATAATTATAGCATAAAAATAATGAAATAAAACTACAATTGAGGTGAATAATAAGGTTTCTCATGGTCAATCCTTGAAGCATAAAGAGTTGACATGCACACAAGTGAAAGACCAATCAAGTACCATATGAAATACAATCCTCACCATCACCAGGAGATAAGCTTTATCTCACTTGCTTGCAATGCCAATCCATCAAGGATTCACAAGTGAGTCCTCTACAAAGTAGGCTCTTACCCTTCTTGTCATTGTAAAAGCCATTGATGAGACACTCATGGATTTCCAACAACTAGTAAGACACTAGCATGAGACATGAGTTCATCCCCTTGGATGGCTAGATCTTATCCTTTGCTTTTCTTGATCAACTTTCTATCACACACAACCATGAACAAGAACGGAAAAATAAGAAATGGAGAATAAAAGATGGATGAGAGAGAGAGAGAGGGTAAGCGTGCAACATCACCAAATCACCATCCAACCATTTAATTAGCTTATGAAGCATGTGAGCATGTCCTACACCCCATGAAAGATCTATTGTTGCATCCTTTCACCATCACTTATCCATATATTAGGGATCAACATTCAAGTCCTTCTTCCAATTTCAAGGTTATACCTACTACATCCAATGATATCTATCCTTGATCACTTCATGGTCTAACCATTGGTGAAACTAATTCAAAACAATGTGCTATCAAACATCCAGAAGTTAAGACTCGCTTTGGTTTTCCTCCATAGCAGGCTTCTTGAATTTTGATCTATTGGAAATCTATCCCCTTGGCTACACTAACCAATCCCATATTTCAACAAAGATCATAATACCATGACTAATGAGGAAAATTTTCTAGGTTCAAATGTGGTTAAGGCTTGGATCAAGGATACTGATGATTGATCCTTGAAACAAATGATTACAACTTTGGGTGGAAGCAATAATTGATATTGTAATAATTTAAAAACAGAGAGACTTCTGAGCCTTCATGGCCAAGTGTAGGGATGTGTAAGAGGTTGTCTTGGACTATGCCATTTTAGGAAGTCAAGTGATTTGTCAATAGGTTGAATATGAGAAAGATTTGCATAGGCATGGGTTCAACCATTGATTTTAATTGGATGCGAGCAATTATAAAAAATCAATTTAAAATGATAAAAGTACAAATTTTCATGGATTGATAGACTTGAAATTACATTATTATTCCCATCATCTGTTCTTTTTCTTCTTCTTTTTTCATTGTATTTTAATTTTCATCTTTCCATTCATCATCTTTCTTCTATATATATATATATATATGTTCTTTTCATTTCTTTCATAGGAAGAGAGTTTTTGATATAGCATGGAAATCATGAAAATTGATTAGAGTGCTAGATCACCACCTAGAGTCTTCAACTTGTATGAATTAGAAGAGTTCATCCCCCACCACATGACACTCATATGTTCATGAGATCACAAACCTTTTTTGACTAGGATGGCCAGGCAAGCAACACGTGTATCTTAGTACAATCACAATAATTAAATCGATCCAATGATCACAAGGACCATTGATGACACTATTTTCTTACTAGTGACCAAGAAATTTTTCACCATTCTAGAGCTACACCCTAAGGTGTGGATTCACCACTTGCCCACTATTCCAATAGCATTAGCTTTAGCATCATATAGTATGAGTCCATGCTCCCCAATGAGTTCGAGCTTGGTTAACTAGTGATGGATAGAAGAAAAGTAAGTGGACGAATGTTGTTGGATGAACATTCCATTGATCAAAGTTCTAGTTTGGATCCATTTGGCACTCTCACATTATCATTGTATCTATAGCTCACCCATCCACCATTGGCTTATTGGGTGAGCATTCATAAAGCAAATTAACTAGTTTTCCCACACACATAAATAAAAATTCTCTAAAAGAAAATAAAATATCATGATTGATTATTTGTTAAGCTCAAAATGTGAAAAGTTCTAGCTAAACACACTAATCTCTATTACTTGCACAAATGAAAATAGCAAAAAAAATATTTTTTTGACATGCAATAGAGGATTCCTCCCCCATGACTGATCCATATCTATCATCTGGAAGATCTCTAAGTATTAAATTGAATATTAGGCACACTTAGAGGTAAAGGATATTCATTATGGTACACTAGGTATCACCCATTAAGTGGTCCATCTTGCTCATTTAATTGGATCATGCTCATAGTGTAGCAAGACTTGGAAGGATCACAAGGTATTCACTTGTAATTCATCATTTCAATCTCATGTTATCTACAGTCCCAAGATGGAGTTCTTGGAAGATCAACTTGGCATTCATAGTATTTAAATAAGCCCTTTCCATGATAATAGGAATATCTTCTTCAATGTTTTCTGATCTGAGCACCAAGAAATTAATGAGATATGACCATATTACAATAAAAGTAATTCCACCTTGCATACTTGTCACACATGATTTGTGTATTGTTGGTCTACTAGCTCCAATTAAGTATTAGTATGCTTGAGATGAGGAAGTCCCTAATCAAGGTACTACTTTAGGAAGATAAGATTGACTCTTGAACTAGAGTCACAAAGAGCTAGATAATGACCTTTTTTATTATTTTGAATCTCCACCAAATGAATCCTAATATTTGGTTAATTTTTGAGTAAATATCCTTCTTTAACTACTTGCATAGCCACTATAAACATAGAGATGGTGACAACATCACCATCAAGCATCATCATATTATCTCTATCACACATAGAAATGGAACTCATTTGTGAAGTAAATATTGTAATTAGATTATAATGACACCATGATCTCTTTAGTGTGGGCTTTTATCTAGCTTGATTGATTTTCCTCTTCATAAAGTGAAGAGGATAATATAGACCTAGTCTTGTGGTGATCATGTTTGCACATATGGTAAAATTTCCTACTACTGGACCTCAAATGTCCCCTCCCAATAAAATTTCTTGATGATCGATAATATTTCCTTGATGCATGACTAAATGTAGGATCATTACAATAATAATATTACATAATTTGGCTTGCCTTAGTTACGGTTGACTAGGTATCCCACCTTGCACGGGACTATGAAGTAGAAGCTGGTATTGTTATTGTACTGGAGCTTGCTTAATAAGATTATTTGAAGTAGGTAGGTACTATTGAGGTATCATCATTGGGATTTGATAAGTATCTACCTATGCACCATGAAATTAGGAATTAGATGGAGGTGTCATTTGTTGTTGCATTGGATTTGAGAGATTCCATGGAGCAGCATCCCAGGAATTTGGAGCTTATTGTTATTGGTACTATTACATGGGCTTTAGATATGTATCACTGGGATACTACAAATGACTAGGGTATGTAGTTCTTCTTGTTTATCTATTAATAAATCTGGGATTCAAAGGTACTCTAGATCATGCCATCTCTCCATCATGTAAGCCATGATTAAGCAACACTAAGAATCATGAGTCTATTCAATATTCATAAGGACCCTCATCATTGGAGCATGAGTAAGCCTCATTTGAATTTTTTTGAATTCTTTTAGAGTGAGAGATCTTCCCTTATCTTTACCATCATACCTCTTTTAGTGCTCATGTGGTGCAACTACTTTGGTTGCAACTTCAACCACATTATGCTTAATGTTTTTGAGAGTAGTGGTTATCTTTTCATTCATGGTATCCCAAACTCAGTCCATACGATGGGCCAAGTCTATCAAGGCCTTATTTATATAGATATGATCTTGTGTTAGGGACTTAACTGCAATCATAGTTTCAGTAATACCTTTAATAATTTTAGCCTCCTATTTGCATGATGAATCTTGATTTTACTCATTGTTTTATTGTTTCTTTTGCCACTCACCTTCCATGCTTAGAATGATGTCTAAGAGCACCTTGATTTGGACCATAGATTTTTTGTGCACCTAGCCTATTGTGTACATGTTTACACATTATCTTGTCTCTTGCCTTAGCAATTCTACAATGTGCATTACGTACCTTCTTCAGCTAAAACCATGGTTCAGATTATGGTGCATAGTTTTCATATACCTCTTTATGGTAATGTCAAGAGGTTCATGGGCTCCTTACCTGAATCTGGTCATCATCTTCTAGATGTTTGAAATTTAGGCATAGGTATAAAATTTTTGATAGAATATTTTGATCATGTTTGCCTACCTCTAGATTGATCTAGAAGCTAAGAATTTATACCAAGTTTCCACATGCTTGATGAAGGTGTGGGGAAACATCTACAACTTTGGGAAATCACTCACAATTTCTTGAAGATAACAAGCATTGTTAAAGGCTTGCATATGCATATATGGATTATCACTGATATATCATTTATATATTGGTACATCTACCATGTTCATCCATTTGATTTTTCTATTTTGAACATGCTTCCTTGAAATATGTACAACGTTAGTTAATTTATGATAATCACCCTAGTTGAACAAAGGGAAGTTATCATATCTACTAATAGGTCTAGATAAATGTAGATGTTGGAACTTGCATATGAGGTCAGAATTTAGGGCTTGGGCTATACACAAGGTAAATATACTTGACCAAGGAACTTGATAGTGAATTAGCCCTTGGCATCTCTTATCTACTTTTACTTCTTGCTCCCCATTTGAATGATTAGAGAAAAAGCTATAGCCGACCTTTTCTTCTACCATTTGATTTAGAAGATCTTCCATGTACAAAGTCTTATAATTATCAAACATAGGTGTCTAAGCTTTGTATGATAGGTGTTTGTCCCCTAGCCTCATATTGTTCAAGGCATCAATGAGATCTTTTCATATAGTCATGACTAGGTCTCTAAAGAACTGATCATGAGAATCTCTACATTTTTCCTACTTATCTTGATGATGAGCCAATACAACTGGTGGAAGGGTCTTATCCTTTTAATATTTAAAGTTAATAAATGCACTTCATTTTTTAATGCATCCCATAAGATCTTTGGTGGGATTTGAGTGCTATCTACCATTTCCTTTACATTCAAAGATATACATACAAAATACTAAAAACACATGATTTGAATAAAAGTTAAAATTAAGAATGTATAAGTGTTTTTGAAAAATTTAGCAACATCCTTCCTAGTAATGGCATTAATGATAAGGGTCTCATTGGTTTTGGACCAATGGGATTTATCATGAAAATTGCTGTGTGATTTTGTCGTATGCTTTGAGGATGATGTTGAGTGAATTACCATAAACACTTGTGTATATTGTCATGTTCAAGAAATATAAAAGAGATTATAATAAATATGATACAATTAGAAACATGTGTTTCCATAGTGGTGGATAGAGAAAATATTTATGATTTTATGTTTTATAATTTTTATGGATTATATATTTATAAGAAATAAATAATAAACACACATGCATTGTAATCCCACTTGGGGATAAGTGCAATGTTCATGTTGTAATTCCTTGTGAGAATAGGTGCAACACCACACACAAATGTAATTAAAATGGGTCTTAGTCATAACCTTGACGGCCCAACACCATGTTGTATAGCTATAACCTCCTTGGATAAGGGTGAATCACCGTAGCTTATAAAAATAATAAATAAACTAATATTTTTGTGGTTTAAATGTTTTATAATATTTTTGATATTTTAATTTTCAAGAAATAAATGATAAATTAAGGAAAAATCATAATCTATGTTCATTGCACAAATAATGCACTCCAAATTAACCAAATGGTTTTAGGCTAGATAACTATGATAAGAGTCTAATAGAGTCTAGCCATACTTGTGAAAGTGATAACTTAGAACACACATAAAATAGGAAAAGACTTAAATTACCTAAGGGAGGAAGAGCTCTTTATATGAAATCAAATGCCAAAAGCTAAAATGAAATTCTTGAAATTAAATTATTTTCTATGACAACTTATTTGAGTATTTATAGTTTTTGCAACATAATGACAAGGGTTTGCTAGTGCCTAGGTGTCAATGAAGGCCTATTAGCACAACTTGGACAATCCAAAGACACATTAAAGGAGGTAGAGAGGTAAAAGAGCCAAACTAGGATACTAATGAAGATGCATCAACACCCCTACATTGATATAGGGAATGGGCTAATGTAGTGTAGTTAGTGCACCCCTACCCTTACAAACCAGGAGGACTACTTCATGTTCATGATGTCCTATAATGGAAGAAGAAGGGTATTAGCATGGACTTTATTTTAGAATTATCAAGGAATAGAAGGAAATTGATAGTAATGGATTTGTTAACAAAATATTCTCATTTTCTTGCTACTCACTCTACTATAATAGTAGAGGATATTGCTAAGTTATTTATTAATGAGATTGTGAGATTACATGGGGTTCTAGTTAAGATAATATCTAATAAAGATCCTAAGTTTATCTCAAGATTTTGGCAAGTATTTCAAGTAGATCTATGCACTAAATTAAATATAAGTTCTATCTATCATCCTTAAATATATGAATAAATAGAGTGAGTAAATCATGTTTTAGAAGATATGTTTTAGGCTTATATACTTTAATATATGAAGGATTAGGATGAAAAATTGTCTTTAGTAGAATTTACATAAAACAATAGTTATTAGATAGGTATTAAGACTATTTATTATGAGATACTTTATGGTACATGATGAGTTGTTGAGGGGCATTTTATAAGTTAATTGTAAGCATTGGGCTTGGGAAGTATTGTGTGCATCCTATGTTTGTAGTTCTAGGATGTTTGGTATGTTTGGTTGAGGTTTATGTCTCTTAGGTATGTAACCTTGCTTCCTTTATTACCTTTTCAAGTGGTGTGCATGGCTTAAGTCTCTTTGGATGTTTCTTACTTTGTTAGGACTTCTGACAATCCTTGGGACATGTCCCCTTGTTTCTAGATTTTTCTAGGTCTATTAGTTTAGTGTGTGGGCTATAAGGATATGTTGACCCTAGGGCATCAATGCCTTAACATTGATGAATCCCCTACATCAATGCTAGTGCATTCACAACCTGGTACAATCCCTATCATTGAACTCCCCAAAATTATAATAAAAAACTACTAGGGTACATTGATAGATCTTTGTTGATGCCTAGAAGTTAACAAACTTGATCCATTTTATTATGAAACTACAAATACTTGGTTTGAGCTCTCCTTAAGGATACTTTTATAACTTCTACCATTTTTTGATTTCCTAAGTTCTTTTGGTGTTTAGTTTGTTTTAAGAGCTCAACCACCCTTGGCTAAGTGTGATTTCTTTCCAATTTTATATGTGTTTTGAGTTATCACTTTCACAAGTGCATCTAGACTCTATTAGAGTGCTACCTTGCTTTTATGGCCTAGAACCATTTGGTTGATGAAGAGTCTGGTGATTTGCATCATGTATAAAACTCATGATTTTTCATATTTTCTATGACTTGGATTCCTTAAACTATAATACTACCAAAAATATGAACTTTTTTCATATCATATGAATGAATGAATGAGTGAATTCATTCATTCCTATCATGTTCAATTATGATGATTTATTCTTATACAAGGTCATAATCATATGATATGGTGTTGGGCCATTGAGGTATTGACTAGGAGCTATTTTATGTGTTCTATGTGATCATTACTACTTGTCCAACAAGGGATTGTAATACATGTGTGCTATTTATTGCTTTTTCTTATATTTATAAAATACATAAAAAATTATAAAATGTAAAATTATAAATTTTTTCTCCTCTTCAACTATGGAAACATGAGTTTCACGTGTACTATATATGTACATATATCTTTCACATTTATCAAACATAATGATATACACAAGGTTTTTTTTTTTTTGAAATTAACATTAACACATCTTCAGAAGTTAATGATTGGATCATACTATGTTTTATATGCTATAATTCCATTGGTCATGGTTGATGGGATCCTTATCATTGGTGCCATTACCATGGAAGACATTGGTGAATTACCTCAAACTACTTGTATATTCTTGATTTTAACATTTTCTTTTAACTAGAATGTGTATTTCTATTAGATTTATGTGTAGGTTGCCATTACAAGCAATATGATTAACAATATCCAAACCCCACCAAGAACCTTTAGTAAGAAAGATGTAATGAAGTGAAGGATACACCCTATACTTAACATTTGTTAGACACTTATCTACCACTAAATGTGTTGGCTTATCACCAAGATAAGTAGAAAAGGTGGTAGGATTGTCATGAATGGTTTTCAAAAGACTGTCTATGGCTATGCATTATGATCATATAGAGGCTTTATCAATAGTGGCTTCATTAATAATTAGTTATATTACATGGCATTAGAGCCACAATTTAGTAAGTATGAGCCTAATTAATGACAAGAGCTTTAAGATTGATTAGTTAAAAAAGAAGAAGCATGTGATAACATCTTATCAAAGAATTTAGACGATGAGGATGATAAACCTAACAAGAAGGGAAAGGGGTCAATCTACCATGAAGTCTCATGGTCAAATAAAACTCATAGGAACATAGCTAGGACATATGACATAAATCTCCTTTCTAATTTTCAACATTTACATTTGTTTGGATCATCTAGTGATGAGGATGCTACACTCTATAATTGGTGTGATTATAATGAACTTAACAAAGCTATTTATTTTTTATACGAGCATGTTCATGATAGCTGTGTCCAATGTATCAGCATGGATGTTGTTCCAATCTATAGAGGGCTTATTAGTGATGATTCTTAATTTCACATGCAAGCATTTAATATTTCTTGATACCTTAAAGAGATTGTTAATGGTTAGCAAAAGTTATAGTTATTTCCCTACTATTTCATTAAGCATGCTAAAACTTGATATAAATCCTTATCCTCTAAATCAATTCAGAAATGGGTAGACATGGTTAAGATCTTCTATATTGAATTTCAAGTCTATGCCTACACCTATAATGTCTAAAAGAGAATGACTTGGATGAAGGTAAGAAGCTTGTGAATATTTAGACATTACCATGAAATGATTTATGAAAATGATTGATCCTTGTTTGTACCATGGCTTTAGCTAACAAGAGTAGTTGATGCATATCATGGAAGGTCTAAGGAAAGAGATAAATGAAAATGTGGATATTTATGTCATGGGATAGACATACAAAAGTTTCTGATCCAAATCAAAGCACTCATGGATATTATTGCTAATATGGAAGATGAGTGGTGAAAACACCAGTTAGCCAAGAAGCATAATCATAATTTAACACCTCAAAGGAAGATAAAGAAAATTAAAGATATGGATGAATGCTTTAATTTAGTTGTGTTTTTTATGCAAGACTAAGTTAGAACCAAGAAGACCTTAATATACTTGACCAAAAAGTTGGACTAGGTTTGGAAAACAATGGATGAGAAAATGATCACTATCCTCAAGGAAATTAAGGAAAAGATGATTGAAGATATAGTAAAAGGCCATTACACCATAAAAATGCAAGAATAAGCATGATAGTAAGAGTAAGGCCAAGATTTCATACTTGAAGTGTGTTAATGAAGATCTAGATAAAGCTTCTTCCTTCTTGAGTGATGAGAATCCTTGTAAGTATTGTTTAGATTCTCATGACTTGTAATACTACTTAATCATGGCTCACATGATTAGTGAGGTGGAACAAGTTGGGATGTGTTTGAACTATAAGTTCATCAAGAGGTAAAGAAGGAGGACTCCTTACCTTGGTCAATCATACTACGTTAGAGGTGGATAACCAAAACACATCTAGTGGTACCAATAGTGGATAACTTTAAATTCTTGGGAGTGCTTCTTGATAGAATCTACCTATTCTAATGCAATGTTAGATGATGCCTCCTACCAATCCTTATTTTTAAGATATGCAAGCCTGTACTTACTAACTTCCTTTCATGACTCCATAATAATTCCTATCTACATCAAAGTATCCCTACTTAGCTAGATTCCCAACAATAATAAGCATAATAAATTTTACTTCATAGTCCCACGCAAAATGGGATTCTTAGTCAGCTATAATCACAAGTAGCTAAGTTTTATGATGTTTCCTATTATGTTGATCATGCTTCTATGTATGCTACTAAAAAATATTATCAAGCACTTATTTATTTAGTTGTAGATGGAGGCTTGAAGTTCCATGGCCATAAATTTTATCATAAGCACAATTGTGAACATCATGGGACTAGGTCCATACCATCACTTTCATCTTGTAGATAGGACTATGCTTTAAGGAAGATGAAAATCCTTATCAAAGAGTTTCTTATGTCATTACTTGAGATTTTCTAAGGTAAATCATCTACCTCAGGGATAAGCTCATTAATGATATTTGACAAGTCTAACAAGATGGAATTTGATGAAAGTGACATTATTACTATTTCCATATCTAACATAGATATCCAGGCAATGAAGGAAGGATATTTTATTGAAAAGAGATTAGATGTTGATAGCCTTGTGATTGAACTTGAAAGTGATGAGGAGTATTATTACTTAGCTCTTTGTGAATTTGGGTTAAGAATTAACATTATTTCAATGTAATAGTATATTGCTTGGGGCTCACTCCTATTAAAATTTAAAATATTCACAAACTAGTGGGGTAGTGAACCAATGTTACACATTCCTAGTGGGGTAGGTGAACAATGTGATGACAAACTTAGTAGGCTAGTAATATCTAGTTGATTTCTTTGTAATCAAACTAGAGAATAAAGTAGGAGAGAGGTTCTTATCATTATGAGAAGATCTTGGTTAATCATCATTGATGCTAAGCTAGTCTTCCAATGCCTTCACCTTAAAATTAGCAAGAAGGATAAGAATGGAAGAGTGCATTATAAGTTGATATCTTATTATCCTTCATGGTCATGTGGCAAGCATGATTGCAATTACTATGTTACTAAATATCTTTGTGCGGTTAGAGACATCATTTTTCTTGAAGAAGGTTTGGTCTATGAAGCCACCAGTTAAATCCTTAAAGGTTCTATTGATTCTTTTGCCTTATCTGATGCTAAATCATTCAATTTAGAAGAAGGAGACCCAATGGTGGTTGCTACAGCAATGCAGTATGATCCTAAATTAAGGAAAACTCTTGATTTATTCAAAAATATTCCACCACCATCTTTGGAGCTCTAACCACTCTCAAGGATCTGGAATACATGTTTCTCACTAATGGTCATCCTACCATCATTAATTTTACCTTGATGACCATCTAGAAGATTGAGTTCTAAAAGGTATTTACTAGGTGGAGAAATTTCTTTACTTGATTCCATGACAAACTCATGGAAATTAACTTCTTGATCTCTTAATACTACATATACATAGAATTAAGCATTAATTTTGGGCATATAATCCATCGAAGAGTTAATTCTAATATGCGATGTTATGAAGAATACATTCATTTACCTCTTGTTGACTATTTTAATTGCATCCATTTTAGACAATGAGTGGATTAGATTGACTATAGTTGCTCTAAAGAAAGGAAATGAATGAAAATTTTGTATCAACTCTAGGTTGCTAAATGCTATGACATTTAAGAATCATTTCCCATTGTTGTTCATGGACTAGGTGCTAGATAACATCTCTAGCCAAGAGTATTATAGCTTTCTTGATCTATGCTTCAATTATAATTAAATTAGCATAATGCTAGAGGATTATGTTAAAACTACCTTCATTTATCTATGGGTGACCTTTGCTTTCAAGTACATGTCCTTTAGGTTATGCAATGTGCTAGCCACATTCCAATGATTGGTAATGTTAGTGTTTTAAGACTACATAGACAAGGGTGTGAATTCTTTATGGATGACTTTTCCACATATAATAGAACTTTCAAAATATTCCTAAACTAATAAGACACTATTTTACACTATTTTTTCTAGGTAAACTTAAAGCCGAATTAGAAGAAGAATTAGTTGATGATGACGAAGGGCTAGTTCTTAGACACAAAATATTTAAGAAGGGAATTAAAGTTAATCTTAAGGAGATCCACATCATTAAAAATATGAAGTAGGTTCTCATGATAGTAAAGGAGATGCAATCTTTTCTTGGCCATATAGGCTATTATTTCAGGTTTATTAAAGATTACTCTAGAATAGCTAGACCATTATTTGAGCTAACAAAAGAATGATGTCCTATTATTATGGAACAAAGAATGTGAAAATGCCTTCCAATGTCTAAAGGAAAGATTAATATAAACTTCAATGTTGAAGAGTCCTAACTAGATTTAACCATTTCATATCATGATAGATGCCACTAATTGTGCATGGGATGTAGTCCTAATTTAGTTTGATAAGAAAAATAAAGTCTTATATTTTCTCTATGATAATTGAAGCATTGGAGGACCACAAATAAATTACACCAGTATAGAAAAAGAGCTTATGACCATTGTATTTTCACACTAGAAATTGAAATATTATGTGCTTGAGTATAATATTTTCATCCACACTGATTATAGTGTCATTCGGTTCTTCATGAATACACTTGATTTTAATTTGCATGTGATTTAGTAACAAGTTCTTTTGCAGGAGTTTGATCTACATATGATTGATCATAAAGAACTAAGAACATGATGGTGGTTCATTTGTCGAGGTTACATATGGTAGCAAAGGAAAAGTCGTGCTTCTTCAAGATTTTTCTAATGATCATATTTGTAGAACCATCTTTAACACTAGGAATGGATGTGACTATAGGTGGTACAATGATATCATTGACTATGTGGTGGTATAAAAGAATCCTTCTTAGTGGGATAAAAGAAAGATCCCATGATTCCAACACTAGGTAAAGCCTTACTTAGTCATTAAAGAACATCTCTATAAGAGGTGCATTTATGATCTTATGAGATGATGTATTTCTAAAGAGAGTTAAGATACCATGTTGGATCATGAGGATCATGATGTTTGTGCTGAATACTATGCTAGAAAGAGGAATGCTACAAAGCTACTACTCATGGACTATTTTTGACTCATAATGTTTCATGATGCTTAATACTTCATGTGCTATTATGATAAGTCCCAGTGGATGAAAGGTATATCCTCACATATGGAGGAGCCAAAATAATTGATCTAACCACTTGAATTCTTTGATGTGTGGGAAATTAATTTTTTTGATCCCATTACTTTAACTTCGAATAGCAAAACATATGTTATTACTACCATTAAAGACTATTTAGCATCCACTGTAGCAAGCTTCCTTCGTAAAAATATACCACACAGGTTTGGTGTTCCCAAAATATTAATCTTTAATAATTATACATATTTTACTAGTAATATTTTCAAGAATTTATTAGAATCTTATGGAGTCACTCATAAATTAACTTTCATTTATCACTCGCAAGCTAATGGCCAAGTGGAGGTTACTATTCATGAAATTGTGAGAATACTTAGAAAAATGGTAAACAAGTATAGAAGATACTAGGCCAACAAGATTAATGATGTTATTTGGACCTATTAAAAAACATGGAAGAATCCTATTTGCTACATACCATTCAAGTTGATGTATGGATAGGTTCCATGATTACCTATTGATTTTGAGATGAAAACCTTAAGTTGTATGGCTAATTTTGACATGACCTTGGATTTTGTATAAAATAAGAGGTTGATCATAGAATTTCCTTAATGTGCAATGAATTAAAACATTCTTATATTAAGGCTCACCATGATGTTCATGCAAGATAATTTTATTTTAAACTTTGTAATAAGATCATCTATTTGAATCCATCATTCTTGTCTTATTCAAACTTCACTTTGATCATCTATTTGTACTTTATTTAGTGCCATGTTTGTATATCATTCAAACGATCTAGAAAAAGTGTTTCTAGTCAATGGGAAACACATGAAAAATTATAAAGAATATGTTTTACCTTTGAGAGTGCTTAATGCTTAATTTTGGATTTTAAACCCCAAGTGTATCAAGTGATAAATATGAATTATTCATGGGGGAAGAATCCTCAACACCATGTTAAATTTTATTTTATTCTATTGTTTTTTCATGTACTTTAATAAAGTTAGTGTGTTAGTATGTTTAGTTAGAAATTGTTATATTTTTGAAGCTTAATGATTAATGATTAATCTTTTTCTCTTTAAGTGTATTTTTTATATGTGGGAAAACTAATTAATATGCTTTATGAATGATCACTTGATAAGCCGATGGTGGATGGATGAGTTTCATATGTGATGATGATATGAGAGTGCTAAATGAGTTCAAAGTGAAGTCTTGATCAATTGAATTCCCACTTAACAAAGTTTATCCACACATTTTTCCTCTATTCATCACTAGTGAAGTAGGCTCAAATTTAGCATGGAGGTAGGACTCACATAATAAGTTTTTGAAGTTGTTACTACTAAAATCATGGATAGGTGATGGGCCCATAATTTAAGGTATGAGCTTCAAAATCCTAGTTGAGTGCTTAATCACTAGAAATGGAAGGACGTGTTACTAACGATCCTTGTAATTATTGGGATGACTTTGACCCTTGTAATTGGATCAATGTACACATGCTTGGCATTCCTAACCACTTTGGTTAGAAGAGGTTTATGCTTTTCATGAACCTATGCATGTCATGTGGTGAGGGATGGATTCTCATGTTCATACAAGTCAAAGACTCGAAATGGTGATTCAGTAATTCAGTTATTCCCACAATTCTCATGCACATCTTGGAAGATCCTCTTCTTATAAGAAATTATTTTCAAAAAAAAAAGTTAAGAAGAAGAGGTAATGGAAAGAATGATATTATTCAAAGATTTTTGATCATACAAATTGGTATTTTTACCATCTCAAAATAATCGTATAATTGCTCAAGCAAGATCAAGATGAAAGGTTGAACCAATGTTTATGTAAAATAGGTTTTTTGTTAATTGGACATGCTTATCTCATATTTAGCCTATTTCTTAGATAACTTAACCCTTAAATGTAATAGTCCAAGATAATATTATGCCTCATTTCTACTTATGGCTAGGAAGGCTTAAAAGGCTCTTTTATAATGAACTTTGATAACGTCAAATGCTACTTCCACTCAAATCTAAAAACTAATATGCTTCAAGGAGTTAAGATTACAATTATTAATTCAAACCATGATCATATATATCATGAAGATTCCATTTGCTTAGTCATGTCATTGTAAGCATCTTAGGAACTAGGATTGGTTAGCATGGCTAAAGGGATTGATGAGAGGTTTCTAGTAAAGCCAAATTTGAGAAACCTATTATGCATACATACATAGATGAAGGAGAACAAAATTGGAATCTTGAGTTTTAGGTGATTTGTGGTATGTTATCTTGATTCAATTTTACCAATGGTTATATTATAGAATAATCAAGGTTAGATAATACAGGTAGTGGTGGGTGCATCCTTATGCTTGAAAAGAGGACTTGGAGGTCTATCCTTATTGTGTGGATGAGTAGTACTGAAGGGATTCAACAAAGGATCTCTCATGATATGTAGAAAATTCTCATGCACTCCCATGAGGTAAGTAAATGATTGGTTGGGGATTTGATAATTTTGCATCCTCACATTCTCTCTCTTGTCCATCAATTCATTCTTCATGTATTTCTTTCTGATGAATCATAAATTATTTGCATTGACTGGGCCTTGTCAACTAGGCCCCGTTGATGCATGATTTGATGTGTTGGCATGGACTCATTAATGTAGTGTTTTTTGTTGCCTATAAATATGTGCTCACCCACCATGTTTATAACATATCTTGTCATAGTTGTACTGGAGCTCTTGCAATTTTATCATTTGAAAGTTAGAATTTTTTTGAGTGCCCATAGTAGGAGTCAAGAGTGTACGAATCTTTATTTGAGAATTGTTGTACTTGAGCATAACAGTGTGTGCAGCAATAAAATGAGCTTTTTGATCAACCTTGTAGCACTTTGAAGTAAATTAATTATTTATTTATGCATTTAATGTTTTATGAAATATCTTTTAAGGCTTTAAATAATTATATAATTAATTAGGCTAAATTAAGATAGATTAAATAGTGATTAATTAAGCACATAAGTATGATCAATTTGAGCATACGCTTGGTGCTTGGTAATCCTAGTAACGCTTAACGTTTAATAACCTAGTAGCGTTAAACATGTTTAAGATGTGTACCGCAAGTGGGAATAGATGGTTATGTTAGGATTAGTTAGGTGTAGCTCATTAGATTAAATTAGCAATTTAATTATTTTATCTTATTCATTATTCTTTACCCTTAGGTCACTTAAAATACAAAACATAAAAAATGATAAAAATCATTTGTCTCAGTTGCACTGAACCATATCCTTGCATTTCATGAGTGTAATTGGGAAGACAATGATTGTAATGGTTAGTTTCGCTTCCTAGAGACTAGTGTCCACATTATTCAATCAGAGTCGACTAGGTCCCTTCAATGCATGATTTGATGTGTTGACGTAGCCCCATCAATATAGTTTCTATCTTTGCCTATCAATACATTCACATCCACTATGTTTATGGCATATCTTGTCATAGTTGTAGTGGAGCTCTTGTAGTTTTGTCATTTTATAGTTAGAATATTTTTCTGAGTGTTCATAGTAGGAGTCAAGAGTGTACAAATCTTTATTCAATCACTATTGTTCCTAAGCACAACAGTGTGTATGGAAATAAAGATAAAATTTTTGATAAACCTTGCATCACTTTGAAGTAGATTAATTATTTATATATGCATTTAATGTTTTATGCAATTTCCTTTAATGTTTTAAGTAATTAAATAATTAATTAGGCTAAATTAAACTAAATTAAGCTAGATTAAGTAGTGATTAACTAAGCACATAAGTATGACCACTTTAAGCATACACTTGATGCTTGGTAATCCTAGTAATGCCTAATGTTTGGTAACCCAATAGTGTTAAATGTGTTCAAGATGTGTATGATAAGTGGGAACGTATGGTTATGTTAGGATTAGCTAGGTGTAGCTACTTAGATTAAATTAGCAATTTTATTATTTTATCTTATTCATTATTCTTTACCCTTAGATGAATTAAAACATAAAACATGCCTCAGTTGCACTTAACCATATCCTTGCATTTCATAAGTGTAATTGGGAAGATAATAATTGAAATGGTTAGTTTTACTTTCTAGAGACTAGTGTGCTTAGAAGGCTATAAGTCCATGGAATTCAACTGGATTGCACATCAATGCTTAGTCATTCATATGGTTGGGCATAGGGACTACTTGTCACTCATCATTGGCACTATTGCTGGGGACTTGTAGTTTGATACATATGCTATCTAGGACTTAGTGAATATTATTTAGGATTTTTGGATTGAATCCTAAGGTCAAAATCATTCAAAATAAATAAATATATAATAATTAATCAAAATTATACTCTAATCACACCAAAAAATTGTTTCTAACAAAAATTTCTTCTTCTTCTCATAGGTGAGACAATTCTAAGTCAACAATAGTAGAAGAATGTAGAGTGTTGTACACTCATCTTGATGAGTTTGTACCTAATTTTACTACATCCTCCATCAAAATGAACAAATGTGGTGGTAATACATGGAGGGGAATGTTGTATTGCCACCTAACCTGATCTATTCCCACAATGTTTCTCTAAATCCTTACAAGGTTGGGCATTAAGGAGCTTCACGAAGAGTACATTGTGGAAGATCATGACTTCTAAGACTACCGTCCAACTGAGACATAATGCAAAAAAAAATTGGCAATAGGAAAAGCATTATGAAGACATGAAGGGAAAATGGTTCACTAATTTCTTATTCCTGCTAGATCAAAAGGATAATGAGGAACCTCTTTCTGATGGTTCTTAACATGTAGACTCTCCACCTCTTGACTTTGGTGAAGAGAAGATGAACCCAAATCTTAAATTAGTGATTAACAATATGGATTCTAGTAACAGTGAGCCCCAAAATTGTGGGAGTTTTAAGAAAGGGAGTTAAGGAAAGAACTCAGACAAGCATAATACTAATCACTCTAAGGATCATGGCCATGATAAATGAAGGGAAAGTGGTAAATACCATGGTGGTGGTAGTCCTCCTCCCTCTTCATCCTCTTCATCTGGTTTAGCTTCCTCCTTCAAATCTGAGTAGAACCATAGATGATAGGATAACAATGATCATCATAGAGACCACCATGAATGAAGGGATAGAAGAGGACATCATAGGAATAATTGAGATCATGATGCTAAACCTTTTCTAGCCACTTGAAATATGCTCAACATTGTAGAGGCTACCAAAATTCCTACTAGGCATGTGAAAGATAGCTGAATCAAGAGGCTAACCATGAAAAATGTCCCTAGATTTGAGTAAGGATATAACTTAGATCCTCAAATGCCTTTACAAGCCTTTCATGATGCCTATGCCTTAGAAAATATTGAAATTGATTGGAAAAAGCTCAAGCTATTCCCCAGAACACATCAAGGATTCAAAAAATCAGTATAGGTCTTTAGAACTAGAATCAATCTGTTGATGGAGTACACTGCTAGAACTATTTAATGATTAGTATCAAACATACTCTAGAATGTCAAACTTGTAAAGGTAAATCTAAGGTTGGATAGGTATTATTCCTTTTTGCACACATGTCCTGGCCATGGTTATTCTAAATGGAAGTAGCTTCGCCACATCATAGATGGGCTCTAATTAGAAACAAGGAGAACTCTTGGGGTCTACACCCAAGGAATATTATTAGAACTAAGAGCCCATTAGATTTAACGGTTTATTGAGTAGGTTGCAAAAGAAGAAGGTGAGTTGAGAAAATGGGAGAGTGCTAAGGAGTATACCCAGGACTCTTCCATTAGAGAAAGGAAGGTCCAAGTTTGTGATAGGGAGGGGGAAGCATCATTTGATGAGGTGGTGTAGCAAAAAATCTTTCAAATTCATAAATATGTGTTTGCAATTTTGGCTAAGTTTGATAAAGTGTGGGAAGATTTGCATGAAAAATTTCAAATTGCTCTAAAAATTGTGGAAGAATCCAAAGAACAAGGTAGTGAACATGATCGTAGGAGAAGGAAAGAAGTTGAATATGCCTATCTATGGGGTAAGGGCAAGGCAGCGATAGTAGAAGAGGTTGTGAAGTCAAAATTAGATGATGATGGTGGGTGTGACATTTGCAAATGTGAAGATCCCAATGGATGTTTCCTTGTTGTGTCACACTTATAAGAATCTAGGATGTATGCTTTGAATCCTAAACTAGCACGAAGGCAAGCACCTAGAAGATTACCTTATCCTTAAGGCAATCCAAGGTAGTTCCACTAACAACAACAAACTTATTATCCAAGTGGAGCTCCACCACAAGTGCATGAGTAGTATCAGTAGTGGCAACACCTAGAGTCATGGGGGATGCCACCATTAAGGTAGTAGTATGCTTACAGGTAGCTAGATTTATATGGGTACTATGTTTAGCAACAAATGTTTCCACATGACTCTTCTTGTCACACTTCTTTTCAGTATCACTACTACCCTCTAGAGTATTATAAAACTCATTCTCCCTCTACTAGAGGAAAAACCTCATATCATTATCATCTTCCTCATCCTTCAGCACATGTTTATCCATTCTCAACCCAATTACTACCTACTCCATCCATGCAGGGTGAGCTTCTAGCCTAGCTACAAAAATGTAATGCTACTAGGGTCGTTAACTTACAACTGGCTCCTTTGCCAAGTGGTTCAAAAGCAAGATCCTGTAAAAGACCATTTTTCTAAACCAATAGCCCTACTAAATCCTTATGTACTTATGTGGATGGTCATCATGTATCTCCTTCATTCTCTACTTCCATTCCTTTTGAGAGCCCTTCAAACCAAATGCCTCCTAAGATCCACACAGTTATATTAACCCATGCTATATCTGATTAGATCAAGGCTGGCAAGCTTTCTAGGAAAAGAACTAATCTTGGAAGTCCTCTAATATATTTGCAGATTGTTTGGAATGAGCCATGCAAGGGTCTTCTTGACTCAAGTTTTGGAGTTAATATGATTTTTTATAAAATGTATAACACCTAGAACCTACCTCCTCTTAAAAAGAGTAACATTCATTTAGAATTGGCAACTAGTCCATCACTATTTCATTGGGATTGGAAAAAGATATTATGACCACTATTTGTGGGTGGTTTTATCTTGCCGATTTCCTAGTAATCAAAGTTGAGAATTGCAAGGGGGATTTCCAAATCATGATGAGAAGGGATTGGTTAAGTACTGTTAATGCAAAAATGGGCATTAGAGATCTTTTCCTAGAGATTTCCAAGGAAAATGCATTTAGAAAGATTTAGAAGAAGTGAGTTCCATGCATCATGTATAGTAATATAGGGTGCAACTAGGTGTAAAAACTCTAGTATGTGAAAAGATAACCCATTTGTGCATGTAGATGGTGTGCAAATGAGGTAGATATTCAAAGTTATCTACATGCAGTAGCCATAAAATAGGTCATGCAGTGGTTAACATTTGATTTTGGAAGCATCACACTTTGCATGGAACTTGCTGAGAGCTTAACATGTGCCTATGTCGAAGGCATGGATGAACTAGAGCAAGTTCATCACCAACTCTATGATGATGCAAATGATAATACCTATTAGAAAGAGTTTGAAATCCCTAAAAAGTTTAAAAAAGAGCCCTTAGAGTTGAAAAATCTAGCTACTGGCATGGAGTATGCATTTTTGAAAAATGACAAGCTGGTAATCATCAATACCAATCTTTCTCTTGAATAGAAATGGATGTTGTTGAGGGTGGTCAAAAAATGGTCAATAGGATTTGCCTGGTCATATCATGAACTCACAAGGATTGATCCTAGGATATGACAACATCATATCTACACTGATCTAACCATGAAGCCAAAGAGGTAGCCACAGTAGTAGTTGAACCCTAACTTAAAGTAGATTGTCAAAGAGAAAATTGAACAACTCTTCAAGGTAACACTTATCTATTCCATTGCAGATAGTAAGTGGGTTAGCCCACTCCCGATTGTGCCAAAGAAAGGGGGCAAGTGGTAGGTCTACATCAACTTCTGGTTGTTGAATATGACAACATTCAAAGATCACTTTCCATTGCTATTTGTGGATCAAGTGTTGGACACTATATTTGGGCATTACTATGATAATTTTTTGGATGGTTATAATGGCTATAACCAAATCAAAATCATGCTAGAGGATCAAGCCAAAACAACATTCACAGGTTCCTAGGAGACTTTTGCATATCAAAAGATGCCTTTTGGTTTGTGCAGTGCTCCCACAACATTCCAACACTTGGTCTTGAAAATTTTTTAGCAATAAATTGGTTGTGGGATGGAAGTCTTCATGGATGAATTCTCCACCTATTGCACCACATTTGAGCAAGCTTTGGATTACCCTGAGCAAGTGCTTAAAAGATGTGTGAAGACAAATTTTTAGCTCAATTGGTAGAAGAGCCATTTCATGGTTCAAGAGGGCATTATATTGGGGCATAGAATTTCTAAGGTATGGATTAAGATGGACCTTGAAAAGATAAGGGTCATCTAAGAAATAACTAGCTAATTAGAAACCATTAAAGATGTCTAATCATTTCTTGGACACATTGGCTACTACTAGTGTTTTATAGAGAATTTCTCTAAGATCACAAAACCATTGGTTAAGCTTACAAAAAAAGATGCTCCATTCATCTGGATCAAGGAAAGTAAAAATTTATTCCAGAGTATCAAGTAGAAGCTCGTAGAGACTCCAATTCTATAAGCACTTGATTGGTCCAGATAATTTCATGTAATGACATACACATCAAATTATGTCTTGGGAGCTGTGCTTATGTAGTTGGGAGCTGTGTCCATATTACATCCACTATGCAAGTTGAAGAATTGTGGGTACACAGCTGAATTACACCACAATGGAGAAAGAACTAATGGTGGTAGTGTATGCTCTAGAGAAGTTTAGGCTCTATGTGCTTGGATACAAAGTGTTTGTGCACATTGATTATAGTGCCATTCTCTTCCTTGTGAACAGGCCAACAGTGAGCCCCCATATCATACGGTGTGCTTGTGAACAAGTGCTCGATGAACCAAAATGGTACGAAGACATCCTTACTTGTCTTCTCACTCAAGAGATTCCATAAGATTTGGACTACAAGAAGAAAGAAAAGTTTCTTCATTAGGCCAAATGCTTCATTGAGTCAATAGATACCTTTACAAGGTGTACACTGATAGCCTGGTTCATTGGTGTGTACTTGATGTTGATCAACTATGTATTCTCTAGGATGCTCATGAGGGGTCTTGTGGAGGCCACTATGTTGGGAGATGCATGGCTATTAAGATCCTGATGGTAAGATACTATTAGCCAACCATTTTTAGGGATGCCCACCAATTTGTCCACTCTTGTGAATGTTGCTAATCAGATGGTGGGATGACCACTTGAATGGAGGGACCTCAATAGTGGATTCAACCACTAGAACCCTTTGACATCTAGGGCATTGACTTCATGGGTCCCATCACACCCATGTCAAATGGAAAGGCATACATAATCATCATCATTGATTATTGCACAAAATGGATAGAAGTAATAGCTGTCATCGATTGTACATTATCTACTGCTATGTGGTTTGTACATAAAAATGTTGTAAATAGGTTTGGGGTGCCACAGGCACTAATTTTTGACAACAAAACCCATTTTATAGGCACTACCTTTTGTAAGCTTATGCAACACTTGGGGGTTGAACATAAACTAACAACACCCTACCACTCCCAAGCCAATGGTCAGGCAGAAGTTACTAATAGGGAGATCATAAAGATCCTAACAAGAACTATTATCAAATATAGGAGAGACTCAAGCAAAAAACTAAACAATGCCCTCTAGTCATATTGCTCAACATGAAACCTTCCTATAGGCTACTCTCCCTATGAGATGGTGTATGAAAAATTATGAACTCTACCTATTCAATCTAAACTTTGTACACTATTAATAGCCTGTGACTTGGACCTTGACCTTAGCCTAGCACAAAAAGAAAGATTAATCAACTTGAATGTGCTAGATAAAAATTGATTAGTAGCCCTATCCTTAAATGAAGTGCATAAAGTATTCAGTAAACAACACCATGATCTTAGGATAAGGAAAGTGAAATTTCAACTTGGAGACAAGGTCCTCTATTGGAATCCCACACACGTACCTTAAAGAAGTAAGTTCCAAACATTGTGGGAAAGGCCTTATACCATTTATGAAACCTTTCCTTCTAGGGCCATGTTGCTCTACAAACCTGAGAGCCTAAAGAAAAAGCAATTGGTTGACACACAACAAGTCAAACCTTTTCATGAGCCCAAGCAAGCCAGTGGAAGCAATGCCTTAATAGATGGATGACCTCTCTCAATATTTCAAATCTTCTCCTTTCAAATTAGTTCTTGGAAAGATGGCCATCCATGCTAATCATTTAAAGTGGCTCCTCTTTTCTAATTTTTTGTTTTACACTTTCTTTATTTTATACCTTTTTTTTTATTTTACATTGTTATTTTTCCAAATTTTTATTTTACAACATCATTAGTATGTTTTATTTTTCTTGAATATTTTACAATTTCTTATACATTTTATTCTACATTGGTGTGATTTTCTCATGATTTTTGCTAATAGAGTGCCTTATTGCCAACATGACACAATGATGTTGTAGCTATTTGTTAATGGTGGTTTGTGCTTAATGTTTTTGATTGCTAATGTTTGGTTTCTATTTTTGAACTTTGATGATTAATAACTAAGACAAAGTTTCTTTTTTCTGGAACTGGTAGTGAGTCTACGTCATCCATCCATCCATAAACTCTATGGTTTTCCTTGTTTTGAGAACAAGAGGTTCCTTTTCATTAATAAAACCTTAATGAAGTTGTGACCTTGGTAGTTTTTAGACTTAGAAAGGATTCAAAGGTGAAAAGGGTCTCACTTAAAGGGGATTTAAAGCTCTCTGTACCTTCTACCATCTTGAGTGCAAGTGTATTTTCATGGATCTCTTAACACTCTATGTTGAACAATAATAGGAAGTTGAATAAGACTTTGCATGGTGTGGTTCCCATAAAAAACAATGGGAATTCAAAGCACATCCTTTAGACATAATAAATGAGTTACAAGCACTAGTTATGGGACTAGAAAGACATGTTACCCATGCGTCAAGGTCCCCTCTAACTAAGGCCCTTTCTCACTTCCTGCTTCTCTTTTCTTCTCTAAAAGGAACAATGTTTGATTTGTGGGAGCATTCTTGTGTCTCAAGGGGATGGATTCATGTTGGAGTGATGATGTGAAGTCATTGAATGTGGTTGGCTTTGGTTTGGACTAAGGATGAACTCTACCGGGTCATTTAACCATGAATTCCACAAGGAACTTCATGTGACCAAGATTGGGGACTCCATTTCACTCTCTCTATCATCCATTAATGCTTCCATAACTCACCTCGCTCTTCGTTGTCCATGTTTTGGTCTAATCTCTTAGTTTGATGTGTTAAAATTCTTAAATAGATTTTTTAGGTTTGGTCCTTAACTTTTCATAACCATTAATCAACTATGAAGTCCATGGACTCTTTAGTTGAGGTTATGTAAGGGTAAAAAGGGCATGTGCAACTTTGGGGAGGACCCACTTGCATATCTTGTGGTTTGGTTAGTTAAGTTCCTACCCTTAGATGTTGATGTAATCAAATCTTTTGTGCACTCCATTGTGCATCCAATTGTGCACTCAAGGAGTTTTTTCTTCATAAAATCTCATTTTGCAATCATTCCTCAATTTTTTGAACTTCAAAACCCTCTTCTAATATTTTCATAATTTTCACAACTTTGTGGGCTTTCATTTTCCCCTCATTTCACATGAAAAATCCTTAACTTTTATTACTTTTGATAAGGTCAATGATGGTTAATAGCCATGTTGACTAGGCCCAATTGATGCAACACAAAAATTCTATAAATACTACCTAACATTTTGAGATTTTTGTGATTTGCTTCAACATAGGAGGGGGGTTTTTGTAAATTTTCAAAGCCCAAAGCCTTCCAAAGCCTGTAACTTTCATACCATTTGTACAAATCACTTTGTTTTTCAATCTTGTAGCTACTGGAGGTAAGCTCTTAGTCATGGGGGCCACAAACCTTAAATTTTCTAATGATTTTTTTTAAAAATTTTTCTAACTCCCCTAAAGGGTTAATGAATAAAATAATATTAAACCATCAATTTTTGAGAGTTTAACCCTTTTAAAAAACTCCAGTAAACCTAAAATTACTTACTAATATTAAAATAAGAATAAAATAATAATTGAACTGATCAAATTGGCCATGATCACAACTTAGCCAAGTGTAACTTTCTCAAAGAGATAAGATATCATAATTGTTTGAAGTTACACATGTCATGTTGTGATTATAGACGACACCAAGATTGAAATAACCACAACAAGGAGAACCATCCCAATGAAACAAAAAATGACCCAAAGTTGAAAGGGAACAACAGGAACAATCCCAGCAATAGGTAGTAGAAACTCACATAATGGGACCTCTTCAGGTAGAGCTAAAAGTAGAATCTATCCAATAGATTCCTGAAGAAGAGGCTACAACTAAATAATCTTAAAGAGGAGAGGCACCAGGATTCGTACTAAGACTTGAGGTCACATTAACACATGCTTGCCTTGATACAATTAAGCCTCATTATGTCCAACACTCAATTCTGCAAGAACTAAACTTTGGATCATTCTTAGAACATGCTCCACTAGAAGTTAAGATGCAGTTGCAAAACTCTCTCATGTGACCAATCATCACTTCTAGTGGAAAGTGGTACATGGGGAAGACATATCTCTTCTAGAATAGTAGAATGGCAGGAACCGCTATGAGAATTAATGACATTTAGGTATCATACTTGGTAGAAGTTATTGTGTAGGATCTTAGTCTACTTGATTCTAGAACCTATTTGGTTGGGATAGTCCACTATGCAAATGACATAATCAGACGTACTTCCATTACCTCCTAGTCTAAAATGATGAAAGATAAGACCCCTACCATGTCCAAAGAAAAAGAGTAGCAACCACCACCTCCACCACCCACTTAAGAAATAATTCTAGAGGCCCATGCTACCATTGAATGCTTATGCAAAATCTAAGAGTAGATCTTATGTAAGTGAGAGTAGAAAATAGGAACAAGTGGTGGGTATCCATCTATGTACTATCCTGCAATGAGTCACCTTAATGAAGTAGCTTAAATAATCAATTAGATAAAGGAAGGTGGATCAATATTCTTAGCCCAAGGAACACAATTGCCCACGAGGTTGAATCCTAGTGCCTGAGAGGTAGTGGTGTCTCTCTTGCAACAACAATAATTCTAAAAAATCTCTAGGAATGCTTCTACCTTTTCGATGCATTTGGAGGAGGATGAGGGGGCAATTGTTTTGGTGATGCAGCACCAAGGACAGGAGACAACAGTCAAAGTGGTTGTTGATCATATTGCCAAAGTACTGAATGAATCTATAGTATCTGTACTAGACATTTCTACACTTAGAGATGTGTATATGTTTACAAGAACTGTTAGTGGTAGACTGGGTGTAGCCTAGCATGAGGAGTTACTAGACTAACTGGTGGAAACTAAGCAACCAATTCTAGATATCTTTGATTTTCTAGATAACATCACTACAATCCAATCGAAGTTGCTTGAATCAAAGGGCAACTACATCATTTTGGAAGGGCAACTCAAAACGACTCAAGTGCAAAACCAATACTTGACTATGGAGGTTATCAAATTAAGAGCCCATCTTGCTGATCTGATGCTCTTCAACCTTGTACTAACAAGATTTGAAGCTTTTTAATAGCTTCAAGATAAACTTAAAAAAGTTGAGTCAGGGATGGTAATGGCCATCTTTATCTAATCCATGGCTGAGGCCAAGACATATGCAATTCAGAAGGACTTGGTCTAGACACACCTAGAGAATGAGATGTTGATCGTAGAGAATCATTGCTTGTGAAATGTTGATGTGCAAAAAGTAGAGATGTAAGAATTTATCCATCAACAGCAAGAATAGCTAACTAGGGTAAACACTAAGCTTAAAAGATTAATAGTAGAAAATAGAAATATCTCTATGGAGGAAGTCTACACCTTACGTAAAAAATATGTGATTGAGATTTCCACTTGGAAGAATGAGGCTCTCAAATTTGAGAGAGTTAAGAACCACTACAAAGATTAGGTTGGCCTATAGAAAGAAGTCAATGAAAAACCCATCTAGATGACTCAGGAAAAAGTTAATGAGAACCTCTAACAAATGTAGCAAGGAAAAGAGGTGTGGCAACCTATCATTGATGGGACAAATGCTTACAACAAAGCGAAGATCCGCATGAAAGAGTTGTAGATTGAAGAGATGATAGAATAAATGAAGCTTACCAATCTATGATATGCAAACCTGGAAATGATGACTACTAGATAGTTGTAATTAGAGTTAGAGAAGGAGGTGGCCAACTTGTACTTGTTGTATGAGGTAGAGTTTATGCACCATAAGGAAACCAAAGAAAATATTGAGACTACAAACATTGAACTCAAGGTTCTTAGGGCAAAATTCATTGATCAAAGATCAACTACTAAGAACCTAGCCAAAAGAATGAATGATTATTAGGAATTGTAGAATACAATTAGGGCATTCAACATTAAACACAAATGATTTAGTACTTGGTTCATCAATGTCAAAGAGCTATACTGAACAATGCCCTATCCTTGGGATGTGCCTATTTTAGCCCACATTGGCAAAGCTACGTGGACCTTGCATGATCCCAAGAGTAAGGATGAGAAGATGAAAGCATTGTTGGATGCTTTCCATCTTTCACTAGAAGTTGCAGCTGCAGTTGAATAACTAGCCTCAACCACCACATGTGCCTGAAGTAGGAGAAGGTCCTTTAGAACCTCAGGAACCCCTACTACTTGGGATCATTTAATATTTTTCATCATCTTCACACCATCAAAAGGGATTGTATTTGTCAAATTTTGTCCTGGTGTTCAATTTTGTAGTCTTGAATACCAAAAAAGTTTGTAATGATTGTATATTCGTACACTCAAGCACTTAGTGTTTATTTTTGTTTGTCGTATGTCTATCATAAGTCAATAATTCCATACCTTTCCAAAATTGTAAAGAACTCAAGGATGAGTTTTCATTCAGTTGTGGGGGTATGATGAACCTTAAATTGGTTGTGTAAACTTGGCTTCATCGACTAGGCCCCATCGATGCATAATTTGATCCATTGACATGGCCCCATCAATTTAGTATTTATTTATGCATATAAATACATGTTCACACATGTTTATGACATATCTTGTCATAGTTGTAGTGGAGCTCTTGCACGATTATCATTTGAAAGTTACAATATTTTTCTAAGTGCTTGTAGTAGGAGTCAAGAGTGTACAAATCTTTATTTGAACACTGTTGTACCTAAGCACAATAGTGTGTGTGGCAACAAAGACTAGATTTTTGATAAACCTTGCAGCCGTTTGAAATTGATTAATTATTTATTTATGCATTTAATGTTTTATGTAATTTTCTTTAATGCTTTAAGTAATTAAATAATTAATTAGGATAAATTAAGCTAGATTAAATAATGATTAATTAAGAACATAAGTATGACCACTTCGAGCATATGCTTGCCACTTGGTAATCCTAGTAACACTTAACGTTTGGTAACCTAGTAGCATTAAACGTCTTCAAGATGTGTGTGACAAGTGGGAATGGATGCTTATGTTAGGATTAGTTAGGTGTAGCTAGTTAGATTAAATTAGAAATTTAATTATTTTATCTTATTCATTATTCTTTACCCTTAGGCAACTTAAAACATAAAAATGATAAAAATCGTATGCCTTAGTTACACTTAACCATACCATTACATTTCACAAGTGTAATTAGGGAGACAACGATTGTAACGATTAGTTTCACTTCCTAGAGACTAGTGTGCTTAGAAGGCTATAAGTCCATGGAATTTGACTAGATCACATGTGAACACTTAGAGATTTGTATGGTTAGGCATAGGGACTACTCGTGGCTCATCACTTTTCATTCTAGCACATTATTAAGAATGATAAGAAGTCAATCAAGTGAAACATATGATGGGATTTGGGCATAAAAGGGATGGAATTGTGTTTGATATTAATGTTTCACTTATTATTGGAAATCCATGGGTGTCCCTTCAATAGGTTTCAAAAGGGTAGGAAAGGTAGGTGCTTGCTATGAGTAGGACCCACTTATGAATTTTTAATGGTTTGTAATTATGGATGAGTGAGCTCAAGCTTATCTCCCATGATATGATAGTGGTTGCATGACATAAGATACTTGATTGGTTGCCTGCTTATGTGGTTGTGACTCAAAAAGCTTTAAGGTTTAATCGTAATGATTTCTTCCCACCTCACCTTGCTTATGCTTGTTCATTTGATCTTTGGGTATTCTATATATCTTTCATTCTAATAATCCCCTTTCTTTTCTAGTCCTTAGATCATGAAAAATAGTACATTTGAGATTATGATTCAAATCCCAAGAGTTTCAATTTCATCTAGGGTAAGTTTTAGTGTCTTTGTCTTTCTGCTTCTTTTGTGGCTTGTTGGGTACGATCATTAATGATTTAGATGAGTTTTGTATTTTGTGGCAAAATCTTAGAAAAAAGTTTTTAAGTGGGGCACATTGACACAATTATTTTGATACATCTTGATATTTTAATGTATCACTATAAAAGGAGGTAGGGTCCAAAAATCTCTCTCATGTATTTTCCTTTCTTTCTATTATTTTCTTTCATTTTTGGTGGTTCAAACACATCAAAATTTGCTCAATTTTCATTGCAAGCTAAATTCCTAATAATTTTACTAAGCATTTTCTACTTGTTCTTCCCATTTGTATTATTTTGTGTGGTTTAAGCCATGTGTATTACAAATTAGTTGTGGGAGAAAGACATCAATTCATATATGTATTTTATAAATTTGGCAGTTATTTAAAATATTTCTACATTACTTTCACTTATCCATGTGCATCTTGGTCCCATAGTTGTGATTATGTTTTTTTGGTGATCCCAAGAATTATGATTATCATTGTTCTGATGCATATTTGTTCTAACATTAGTATAATGCCTAGGGGACTTACTTGATTTTTAGAATTTTCTTAGCTCACCATGCTCAAGTGATTACATTTGGAATATCACAAGTCAAGTTGGAATGATATTGAAAACTCTTAGTTATTGGTCTATGGTTCCACTAGAGAACCACCAATGGTAGAAGAAAAAGAGAAATAATAATAATTCTTGGATCCAACACTTACACTAGAGAAGCTACCCTCAAGAGAAAGATTTAGAGATAGGTAAACACATTCTTGAATTTTTAGTCAGGTATGTGCCTAGTAGGTGTTTCCTAAATGAGTGCTAGAGAAGCTAATGGAGGATGATCTAGAAGTTGAAGACATAGAATAGGACAAGTGATGGCCCATCCATGAAGAGATAAATTACTAATAATTCCTTAAGATTAGTCCATCAAAACTCAAGAAGATACTATAGAGGATGAGATTTTATGAATACATTACCCAATTCTTCACTTGGTATTGACATGAGGTGGAAGAGTTCTACCTCAATGTAGCTATAGATGGTACCATGACATTGTCAAGAAGTTTCTCTACCTATTTCAACTTGGACAAATATTAGAGTTACAAGATTCTTGAATGACAAAGGTAATAATTAGCAATTGTGAACTCAAAAAAATGAGTCCAAACTTAATATGAAGGTCTTCAATAGTGATGAGTCACCAAATAAGTGATCCGATATCAGATCCCCGATATCAGATACGCGATATTGGTATTGGATCCTTGATATTGGACACGTGATGTTAGAACCTGTCTCATTGGCTATAAATAAGAGATAGGGGCACTTGGTCTTGGGCATTAGTTTTTTAGTCCCTTAGTCGAATTTTTACAGTTTTTCTATTCTAGAGTTAGAATTATTTCTGAGTGTCGGCAGTAAGAGTCATAAAGTGAATGGATCTTTATTCAAGCATTGTGTACCTAAGCACACCTTGTGTCTGAAAATAAAGATGTACTTTGTGATAAACCTTGCAACATTTAGAATAGCTTAATTATTGCAATTCATGTTATTTACTATTATTTGATGCTTTTAATAGTTAATTAATGTTATGTCATAGAATTATTAATTATCAATTACCAGTGAATTAGCACACTCAGCACAACCATTTTTAGCATACGTGGAACACTTGGTAACCTAGTAACGATTAGCGTTTGGTAATCCCAGTAGTGTTACACTAGTTCAGGATGTGTTCAGAGAGTGGGAACAGATGCTGGTGTTAGGATTTGATTCACATTAGAGTTACAAAACCCATTAGTTAATTAAATCTTTTCATTGCACACACTTAGGAGACTAGGATAGAAAATATAAAAGAAAATCATAAAAATCATACACCTCAAGTTTACTTAACCATACAATTGTGCCTTACAAGTAAGCTTGGGAAGACAATGACTGCATAACTCATCCTTGTTTTGCATAGGTGCATAAGCACTTAATCCTCGAAGTTCGATCGGATCATGCGTGAATGCTTGTATTCGAATGATTGGTTGTAGGGGTACCTTGCCACTCATCAAATAGGTATCCAAAGAGGATGTTAAAATGTTCAAGCTTTTAGTGGTTCAAAATATAATGTATATGATCATGATCCATAACTTCATACCCATCCATAAATCATTAACCATCTTTACTTGAGGAGAAAATATTATGATAATTATGTGAAATGATGCATCATTAACATTCCTAATTTTCTATTTAAAGCCCTAACTCAAAAAATTGAGGACGTGATTAGTGACAAGAGAAAAGTATATGCCTTTTTGAGGCTAATCATAAAGCTATGTAAAGTGGCATACATGCTTCACCATGTTGGAAGATACCCCATTTCAATTGGGATGGTAGATTGGACGAACATCATTGTGGTGGCCTCAAGAAGACATCTTGAAGTCATTGGGATAGTACCTAATTTAGAGGATGAGATGCCATCAATTACAACATCTCATATTAAGCCATCTGAACAACTTTGCATGAGAATAGCAAGGGAATTCACAATGCCTTAGGCTTTATCATAAGCTTAGGTGCATTTACCTAGCCAATCAATGTTTCATCCACCTGGCTTCATCATTAGAAAAAGCTAGGAATCACTTTCTAATGATGGATTTTGGCCCATTATGCACATTGAAGGAGAAGGCTAAGTAGCTACAATCCATGTGGAAGTATCTAAGGAGCTTGGTAGTAAATTTATAGATATGATGGGGGTCATATAAGTTGTGATGCTATATGAGAAGATCTCCTTGCATTTCCTCCTCTCTTATTGAATGATCCACCCATGAATCAAAATTGAAGCCTCATTTAGTCTCATACAAATGTGCCAGTAAGAAGTATCTCCTCCTTATATTGTTTGAGGAGCATCATGCATAATGCTTGTCATGAGGTGGAAGTCCTTCAAGTACCTACTGATCAACCTAGAATTAGTTAATGGATAGAATATGAATGAGGATAAGATTCATATGCCAATATCATGTTGAGGAATATTGATAGTAATATGGAGAAAAAACTCATGAAGGTATGATTTGAGCCTAATATTATAGATGCTAATAGAATACTTTGTTTAAGTGTGTTACAGTGAAGCTAAGAAGAGGTATGGAAACTACAAGAACAATTGGAAAACACCACATAATTGGTACCTATGCCTTCAACCATTATGTTCAAAGTGTGAATTGAGAAAGGCACAATAGGTTGGTGAAGAAGAAAATATTCATGAAGGAAGACTTGAAGAGGTAAATATATATGTTAGAACATCAATCAAATAGTTAGAGAGATAAGCTAGGAAGGGGAGAAATAGATGCTTATTTTCTCCCACTATGTATGAAGGCTTAAAGATGAAAGTTAGATCATGGTCCAGTTTAGGGATAAGTACCTTCATACCAAAAAAGAAAAGTGGAACATGTGGTAAGAGATGGTCAAGAAGATGACCAAGGAAATTGATGAGCTCATGAGAGTACACTTGATTAAGCAAGTGACTTGGAAAGTTGAAGAGCATTGATTCCATAAATTGGTTACTCTTTTGAATAAGCAAGTAACTAGATAATGATGATATATTAAAGAGAAATTTGATGCTTTCCACATGGAACTCCATCATATTAATGCATGTAAACCAATACTATAGGAGAAGATGGATTTCTTGGAAAACATATGTATTCTTTTCCATAAGGTAGAAGCAGTAGTTCTTGAGAAAAGAGTTAAGGAAGAAAAATAAGAAATGTAAGTTGAGAATAAGTGATATTTACATGTCATTCAAAATTATATAGAAAGATTGCTCAATGAGTCAGAGGAATGAGTCCAAATAGCATTGGTTAAATTCAAGATAACTTAGCACAAGCTCACCTGGATGAGGTGGTACCATGAGGAGCTTTAGGTAGAGGTAAAAAATCATAGGTGGATACTGTTGTATGAGTAGGAATGATGTAGCCATAGAATAGTAAGCTCTATGATAGGGTAACAAACCTTGAGACATAATTGCAGAGATTTCACATATCTATTCCTAACACTTTAGGCTTCTTCCTGTATCAAGTAAGCATGCTAGAGGGATTTTTATCCTCAACCATCATTCCTTAGCTCTTCTCAGTGAGGTGGCTTGTGTTGTATCATAGTCATGATTAGTTTTGTACATTTGTAAATAATTTGCATTAACCTTATCATAAATCTTGTTCCTATTTCATGTTTTAGAATACTAAAGCTATGTAGCTGGCTTTAATTAGTTATGGAGAAATGATGAGTTGTCTAGTAATATTTTGTATGTTGATTATAAGCTTTGGACTTAGGAATTATCATGTGCAGTCTATGTTTGATACCCTTGCATTTGCGCTAGTGTGTTAACACTCTAGTGCATACTCCACTAGTAAACTTTGCACAGTTATAATTAAAAACAACTAGGATACATTAATAGACCTATGTTGATGCCTGAGTATTAGGAAACTTAAACTATTTTATTGAAAAAATTATAAATAACTACATTGAGGTATCCTTAAGGATACTTTTGGAACTTTTAACATTTTCCAATTTACTAAGTACTTTTCGCAATTGAGTTTGCAATAAGAGCTTTTCCTCCCTTGGGTAAGTTTGATATACTTCTCATTTTGTGTGTGTTTTGATTTGTCACTTTCACAAGTGTGGCTAGACTTTGTTAGAGCACTACCTTGCTTTCATAGCTCAGAATCATTTGGTCATATGAATAAAGCTTATGAATTTCCAAATTTTCTATGAGTTAGATGCTGAAAACTATAAAAATACAAAAAATAAAAACATCATGAAAATCATAAAAATTAATTAATTAATTGATTGATTGATTTTGATAATGTTAAGTTGTGACAGTTCATCCTTATTTGAGAAGGTCATAATTGTATGACATGGTATTTTATGCATTATGTGTAAGAATTGTCACTTTTTGACAAAGGATAACAATGCATGTATACTATTTATTGCTTTGTTCTTATATTTATAAAATACATAGAAATTATAAAATGTAAAATTAGAAATATTTTTTCTTCTTTGATCATGGAAACATGGGTTTTACGTGTATTATACGTTCCATATGTCTTTTACGTTTATTGAACGCAATGATATACATAACTATTCTTCACAATTCAATAAACATCATCTTCAAAAGTTAATAATTGGATTGCACTATGTTTTGTATGTTATGATTCCATTGGCCATGGTTGGTGGTACCCTTATCAGTAGGCATACTAATCACTTACTTGTTGGATTGCTATGGAGGATAGAATGTAGCTAGGCACAAAATTAATTGAGTAAATCACATAGCAAGTTTGCATAGACCAAGAAGATATGAAGTTGACTCAAGTTTGCACAATCCAAGAATATATTAAGGTGACTGAGGATGGGTACACCAAGTATGCTAGCTTTAGAAGAAGATTGGTTGAATTTCAAGTTGGTAATTATGTCTTTCTAAAAGTATCTCTAATAAAAGGATTAATGAGATTTGGGTGGAAAGTCAAGTTAGCCCTAAGATATCTAGTGATGAAGTGTCATTAGTCGATGAGTTGACTAGTTCATGTATACGGGACATAGCCTTCCATGCATTGATGTGGCCTTGTTTACGTGGAGCCTATTTCGGCCTATAAATAAGAGGGCCTTCAGCTTCATTTAGGCATCTTTTAGTTAGTTGTAGTGAAGCTCTTGCAGTTTGTTCCTGCAGGAGATAGAATATTTTCCAAGTGCCCACAATAGGTGTAAGAAAAGTGGTCAGCTCTTTATTCGAGCGTTGATGTATCTGAGCCCATTGGAGTGAAGATAATAAAGATGAACTCTTCAAGCATTCCTTGCAACATTTGGACTTAGTAATTTATTGCATTCAATAGCTTAATATTTATATGCTTTGATAATTACTTAAGTTTATCGTATTATTAGTTTAATTGCTACCATTCATTCATAGCTCATAGAAACCATAAGTACGACCATCTCGAATGCAAACCCAACACTTGGTAACCCAATGATGCTTAACATCTGGTAGCCCAGTAGTGTTTAGGGGATGCTCAGAATGTGCCTAGAAGATGGGATCAGATACTTATGCTAGGAATAGTTGAGATATAGATTAGGATAATTGTAGATTAGATAATATTTCATTCCTTTCTTTTCATACCTTAATTAGATGCCAAAAGATAAGTAAAAAGCTATAAAAATCATTAGCCTTAATCTCACTTAACCATCGTAAATAAAACATCACAAGTGAGATTAGGAAGACAATGACCATTCTAACACAAGGTTTTGCTGGTTAGAGTCTGGTGTATGTTAAGTGCTTATAGTCTACAGAATTCAACCGAGTCGCGTGTGAACGCTCGTGATTCGTATGGTTGGGCATAGGGGTACCTAGCTACTCATCATCTAGGTTCATTTGAAATATTAAAGGAAATTGGAAGAGTAGCATATTAACTAGCATTGCTTCTAATTTTAGGAGAAATTCACAATGTCTTCCATGTTTCGTTCTTAAAGAAGTATGTTCCAAATGAAAGCTATATTATACAATGGAAAGAAATAGATTTTCAACAAAATATTAGTTACCAAGAATGTCCCATAAGGACTATAGATAGGGAAAAAAAATAATTATGGAATAAAGTAATTCCTATGGTGAAGGTCCTTTGAAAATGACATGGAAATTAAGAGATAACTAAAATTTCTAACATTTTTCAAGAGGAAACTTTTTGGACATGGAGAGGATGTCATAACTAAAAATATAAATATATTTAATTATTTAGTGTAATGCATGTGTTTGATTCTTTAATGATATTAAATATGTTTTAATAAGTTAGCTCTAATTTTCTCAACTAAATCAAAGGATTATATTATTGTAGTTACTATTACTATTATTGTTGCAATTATCTTACATAAGTGAATGCAATCTAATTGTTAGAGTATTTTGTTAAAGTTTTGTATCATTTTTTACTACTATTTAAGCTTAGTCATAGATATTCTATATATTTTATGATTAAATGTTGAAATCTAATTGCCCCTATAAGTTTTTTTTGTCAGTTACCATGCTTCTAAAAGTATTTAGCTATGCATATTTTATTTTTTATGTGTATTCAATTATGTATATTTAATCTTCATTGTGCACATTAATTCTTCCCATTTATTTTTTATTATGCACATGTGATTATACCAAACTCTATTCATAGAGGATTTTGGATCCTAACCCTATTGAAGCCATATCCTCTATTCCTTTCATCATTAAACTAGAGTTTGAAGTTCATTTTGATTATAATTAACTATTGTATAAAAGTAATTTATTAAGGAAGTACCTTAGGATGGTGTTCTACCTAGCATTTGACTTTACCAATGTATCTAGGATGTTCAAAAATGTTGGTTTTGATCCCTTGTTGGTTATGATGAGTGATGCTTAAACATCATTTTAGTATATGGTTGTGTAGTGCACTTGATAATAATTCTATAGGTTTAAATAGAATTTGATTTAGAGTTTGTATGTACTTATGATTGGTATTTGAATATAAAAAGTATTAATTGAAAGGAAAATAAAAGAAATAAATTTATGAAAAGGTTTATGAAAAAAAATTAAAAAATTCAATTTAAAAGTAAGATGATCAAAAGAAATCATGTGATTGTGGAAAAGTTACAAGTAAAAGAAAAATATAAAAGTAAAATAAAATTATACATATAAGATATGCATATATATTATACACTTTATATTTTTTACTTCCTTTGTTTCTTTCACCATCTCTCTCCCTAGCATATTAGGTTTTTTTTATTTCCAAACAAAAATAGTTTTTCTTCATAGTTTTTTCATTTTGAAGTCATTTCCATTCATGTTGCTTTCATTTTGAGCTTGTTTTTTTCCATTTTTGAACACATACCAAGTCCACATGTCATGCTGCATGTGATGCTTCAGCTTATGAATAGATTTTTCTTAGTTTTAGTTCGCAAAGGATGCATTAGTTTAAAGCAAAGCAAAAAATGATTTTGGGTGTTTCACATGGGAAAGAAAGCCAATAAAAAATATTGAAAGCTCGGCTAACATGGTAAAGAATTCTATTTTATTTTCATTTTCATGTGGTTATAGTATTTTGTTATGGATTTTCTAATCTTCTTCTTTGCTTCTCAATTCTTCATTATTCTTTTATGATTTCAATTGTTATGCTAAGATTGTTCCAATTTTTGTTAGTTTGAGCTTAGTTTTATATGGAAATTTGTATTGTAGTTTTGTCCAAATCATCTTCTATCTTTTGGTGAATTTTTGGATTATATGGAAACATGGATAACTTATTTTTCTAATATTTTATAATTATTTTAAATTAGTCTTAATATAGATGAGATTTTGTAAGAATGTTTTTAGAAATTTGACTATTATGGACTTTTGGATATTTTGGAAATCTTTTGATTTGGGAATACAATAATAATGTATATGTGATTGATTTTGCTTAGTTGGTAGTGGAACGTATGAATCTTTTAGATGTATTTCTATGCATGCAATAGTGAAGTATTTTTTTAGTTGGATCCCTCCCATAGAAACAAGCATTTGGATGGATTTTACACCTTGGGTTTTGATTCATAAGTTCATGTAAGGTTAGAAAACTATATGAGATCATGTCATTAAGTAATTCAGTCTAGTGATGTATAGTGAGGCAAATTCAAAACCTATTCTTTCAATGACATGTGTACCTCGACCATTGAGGATGTTAGTAATAAGGCAATTGCTAGGACTTGACCATGAGTGGCTTATTTGGAATCACAAGAATAATTCAATGTTAGTAGTAAGTTTATTCCAAGACCTATTTGTATATTTTTTTGGGTAGTGAGGGTAACCAAGACCTAGCCTTTAAAGATGCCTAAATAAAATATACTCTTTGGATTTTTTTTGGAAAAGTTGTGATATCTTTGGACAGTAAATAATTAATAGGATAATATGATGTTAGTAGTGAGCTTATTCAAAGACTTATTAGTATATTCCTATCTTAGTGATGGAAACCAAGACCTATAATTCATGTTGGAAATTATAAACTTCATTTTTCAACTTGAGGAAAGATTTTATCGTAAATGTAAGATGGGTAGTCCATTAGCTACAATCCTGCATACTTTGGCTTTTGAGGTTAAAACCATGCCTTAAATATTGTTATTGTCTCACTTCCCAAGTGGACAAAGTTGCCTCACATCTATATTTTGGCTTGGGAAGGCTGAAAATGCCATAAGAATGACCAAAATTAGCATTTTCATTAGTTTTTATAGAGGTATAGTCTCAACTATGCTAGGACCACTATTCCTCGGTGTAGATGAAATTGATGAGATTTTCCATTTCCAACTAAGTGTAGTCAGCACCAAAACCCAACGAAGATGCAACGTTGGAACTATTGGGATTTTCTATTTTGGAATTGGTAGCATTGGTGACATTTTCTATTTCCATTTCCATTTCCATTTTTCCAACAATGGCCAACGTAGTCACCCCAAGTCTTCAATAGTTGCAACATGGCTAGTGTAAACAATATTTTCCATGGTTTCCAGCATTTCCTGCAATTTTCAGAAATTTTCACAGTTTCCAACATTTTGGACAATTTTTAGCATTTTTCAACAACTTCAATGTAGTCCACCAAGGCCAATTAGAATAGTCATAAAAGTTCGTTTACTATTTATAATAAATGCATGGCTTTGGTGGCTACGGTGTATTCCAAACTTACTATAAATGGTAACTACACTGAGAATTGTAACCATTGTAACCCGCAAATTGACATCAATCTATTAGTAATTTGGATAGTGATGTGGAGGCCCCAAAAAAAGTAATTCACACCTATAAAACCCAAAAGTAGACACCTTATTCTAGGTTGACAACCTTGAGAAACTAGCATTTTTGGCATTTTTGCAACCAAGATCCTTTGTAAACTTGCAACTCCTTTAGCAAAAACTAGTATCTAAATTCGCTACAGAGACTCCCAAAGTGGTACAATTACACTAAAGGTGGAATACCATTTATGACCACAGTTGTTCATTTCGATGAAAACTAGTAAGGAGTTATTGGAAATGGGAGTTGGGAAGAATCTGTATCATGGAGTTTGACATGAAACAAGGCCTACCAGCTCTAATGGACTTCAAGCTTCTTCCAAGTGACTTCTTGTGCATCTAGCACAAAATTTGTACCTTTTGAACTTGCTACATTATTTTCCATTTCAATAAAGTTGTAGTTCATTATTATGCAGATTTAAATCCCTGTGTTCATTTCTGTCTTTTTCCATTCTAGATCTACAATTCCATTTTTGTTTACATTTACATTTTAATTTTCGTTTACATTTTTGTAAGTCCTTAGGTGATCGGCTGGACCTTCCAAGGTGCCTTGAATCCCATTTTTTGGAGGTCCTTGGGATTTGAGGCTAAAATTTTTTTAGCACCTGGGATATTCTAGTTTCCATTCCAACAACTAAATTTTCAAGTCCAAGACCTAGCCTTTAGAGCTTTCTAAATAAAATATAAATATATGAATTTTTTGCATTTTGAAAAATTTGTGGCAATTTTAAACCTTGAAACATTTTTGAATATTTAATTATAAGCCTTTGTCTAGCCTATATCTTAATAATTTTTGCCTAAAATCCTTATGCTCGATGAATAGGAAAATAAAATAACCTTTCTTATTTGAGGTGTTGTGCTTCCTTCTACATTTTGATGCAAAGAGCCTAGAGTAGCTAGGTAAAGACTAATAGAGGGACATGTGATAAAAGATGGATTAATTTTGTACTAGTTGGATCTTGTAGACTTTAAAAATAATCTTTGTATATTTTGTATTTTTGTAAAATAGAAAACTTATATACTTTTTAGGCATTTGAGCTATGTACCTATATTTATAAATAAATAATAAAGTATAATAGATATGAAATTACCATTTATGCCATTTAGATTGTGATATTACAAGGACACATCTATATATGTAGGAAAAGTAATATTAATATTAATATTTATTATTATTATTGAATTTGGTAAAATTCAAATGTAAATATATTTATTTTCAAGTGTCTAATTAAGGTAAAATAAGTATAATTGGAATTATCATTTTTTGTACTTTTTAATGATGTAAATACTATTTTTTTACATCTATATTTTTAGAGGTACACTAATTTACATTTTTTAAAAATTAATTCAATTTAATTATTTATACAAGTAATAAGAAATTTTGGTATCTATATTGTTCTACTATATCTATGCATCTAATGGATAGTTTTTATTTATTTTATGATTATTTCTTAAATTTGTAAATTAAGGTTAAATCTATATACTTGGGGCTTCATAGCATTTCTATTAGTTATTTATGAGATTTTATAGATTAATTAGTTATTTATGGAATTTTATAAGTAATTAATAGGGTGATTATAGGTTTCCACTCTTGTAGGAAGGGCTAGTAAATCCACAAGTCCATCTAAACCAATGTAAGCATCATTGACTATGGATTCTACTTCAACTTCAACATTTAAGTGGAATACCCTGATAACTAGGCTTAGGCTAAAAAGGCATTACTAAGCTAAATATTTAAAAGTGTAAAAAATAAAATTTTGTGTAATAAAAATTAAATGAATGTCAAGAAAATTTAATAGACAAAGCATTAGGCATCTATGAAAAAGATGCATAGGAGCAAGAAAATTGGTACAAAAGATAAAACGTTATAAAAGAATACATTGATAATAGTCCCATATGTACAAAACCTAACTTGTACACTAAAAAAATAAGATGAATACCTATTGCCCAAGCCAAAAATTATAATACAATGCCAAAATTATTAAAATAAAAATTAAATACATAAATAATATAACATACTTTTGAAATAACAATTACATCAAAAAGGACATTAGGATCTAACATTGAATATAATTAGCTAATTTCTAATAACTACGTAATAATAAATGCAAATAAAAAAAATATTTAATGAAAGTTGCTTGCACCAAAGATAAGCAAACAATAGTACAGATTCTTACATAAAATGTCAAATTCACCAATCCTAGCTAAATGTTATAGCATAGAATCCAAACTTAAGTTGGAAACATAATAACAATAATAATTAAAAGTTAAATAAGAATTTTATCATTAGCTACCTTCTATAAATCCTCCCATCATAATTAACATAATCACCTAAAAACCACTAAAAAACCAAGGGAATTAGTTCTAAAACCAAGTAGGGTAAAAAGTTTTCAAAATACTCCATTATGAGTTTGGTTAGAGGCATCAACTAGCTAGGTAGTTATACACATAGGATAGCTACAAATAAAAGTTATCCAAACAAACACAAAAAAAATGCAAATAGATAGAAAATAATAATAATAATAGAAATCTGAAAGATAATTAACAAATTAACTGAAATTGCACTACCACTCGCTACCTATCAAATGAATTGAATGAACAAATTTTACTTATTGAGATATGTTCCCACATAAGCACTTAACTCATCATCATAAAATGGTTCACACTTAGTTATTATAAATTAGGTGACACTCATGGTGGTATTCTTTGTGCGAAAGCATTTGGCTTCAAAATTTCCCTACCTAAAATTGACAATGATAAAAAAAAGGATGCTTGCATGACTTTGATCTCACAAACAACCTTCAAATCCTAGGTAAAAATTTAGGTTAATTATGTGATCTAAGCATGATCTAAGATGAGATCTAGAATTATGGCTTATTGAATGTCTTGGTTAACAATACAAATCTAAGTATAGCTTCCTCTTTAAATTGGTAGAGTCTTCCTATTTGCCTCTATCGCCCATATCTTAGCTATGCTATTACTTGGTCTCTCATGGAAAAGTTATTAGGTATATATATTCTTGTAAGGGTTTGACAAAATTGGATAAAGGGAAGCTCTCATGGAAAAAAATAAACTAAATTTCTAATTATAAAAATATTTTAAAATCTTTTTCTATCATGGATTTGTATTGATTGTTGGCCTAATGGACATCTCCTATTAGAAAGTTAATAATTATGTCTAAGCCTAACCTATTAACAAAGTTTAAGATAAAAAGCTTTAACTAACAAAAAGGCTATCACAAGACCTTCTAATTTATAAGCTAAAAAGAACTTAAAAATTAAAAAAAAAAATATAAAAATATAATTTAGCCAAAAATAAAAATTATCCAAATAAATCATACCAAAATCAAAGTAGTACCCCATGTGCCAACAACCTATCTAGGGCTTAATACCTACTAAAATTAAAGGTGAAATAAAAAATGCTAACAATATTTTTAAAAAATAAAATGATATGAAATAAAAATAATATATATATATATATATGTATGTATGTATGTATGTGTGTATGTATATAAATTTATATATATTAGAAAGAAAATAGAAAGGCATATAGCTTTATCACACAAAATCATATTTAACCATAAGGAGTTAGTAAGCATATTCATAGGTTAGCATATAAGATGTCAAGGGTTAAAATCTCAAATATACCAAGGTGAAAGGGACGTTTAAGGCAAGGGTATAACATTCTTCCCCTCTTAATAATCTTTCTCCTAGAAGATCTTAGGGTGTATGATATATAGATATTTTTCCACTTCCCATGTTACTTCCTACACTTCATGTCTTTTCCAAATAATCTTTACCATCGAAATGAATTTAATCCTCAATATTTTTTCCATTTTGTTAAAAATATTAATTGGCCACTTTATAAAACTAACATCAAGTTGAAGCTAAAAATCCTACCAATATATCCTATGACTAGGATTTGTAACATACTTCCTTAGCATAGAAACATGAAACACATCATGAATTGGCTGTAATTATTATAGAAGATCAAGCTAATAGATAAAATTACCAATTTTTCTTAAAATAAAAAAAGGAATAATGTATTGGAAAGCTAAATTTACTCTTCTATCAAATGTCATAATCACTTTCAATGATGAAACCTTAAGAAAAAATTGTTCATCGACATTGAACTTCAGCAATAGTCTCTTGTTGTTAACATACTTTGTATATCTATCTTATGCTACATGGAGTTTGTATTTGATAATCTTAATATGTTTTGTAGCCCCATCAATGATATTTATCATGGTCCTCTATCTATCTTCTATGGAATCTCAGAAGATGAACCTATAAATAAATTGCTATCTACCTTGTAATCCTAAAAGTTCCTTGAGGTTAATAGGTGTTGTCAAGTTGGTTATGGCCTTAACCTTATTAGGATCAAGATGTGTCCTTGCCTCAAATATTATGAAGCCAATTATCTTATCAATTTTAACACCAAAGACACACTTGTTGGAGTTAAGTCTAAGTTTGTACTTGAGGCATCATTTGAGTACTAAATCTAGGTCATGTGCATGGCAATTGGCCACTTTGGATTTGACGACTATGTCATCCATGTAATTGTTGAGTAATCCTACCATGTAGTAACCAAATATGTAGGTCATAGCTTGTTGATAGCTTGCATCCACATTCTTTAGACTAAATGGCATCATAGTGTAACAAAAGGTTCTAAAGGGGTCATGATGGTCATATACAATTAATGTTCTAGGTTGATCCTAACATGATTCTATCCCGAGAACCCATCCATGAAGGACAATAACACATGTCCATCCGAAGTATCGATGAGTTGGCCAATACTAGGTAAAAGAAAATCATCTTTGATAGTTGCCTTATTTAGATCTTGGAAATTAATGCAAATGCTTATACTCAAATTTTTCTTAGGGGCTACCATGATGTTGGACATGCAATCAGCATAATCAATAGCTTAGATGAAGCCAGCTTGGTAAAGTTTCATGATCTCATCATGAACTACCAAAGTTGGATCTATTCTAATTTTGTAAACTTTTTGTTTAACAAGTTTGATGCTAAGGTCAAGTCTAATGTTGTGTTGCACTAGTCATGGATGGAGACCCATGATATCTTCATATGACCAAGCATAGGTCTTGATGTTATTTTAAAGGATCTTAGTGATGTCTTGAGCTTACTATAGCTCAAGTGAGGAACTTAATTTTAGTGTTTTCTCCTTACCATTATGTGTTGTGATTGGAACCTCAACTAGAGAGTCTTTAGTAATGTCACTAGCCTTGAGATCAAGGGTTTTAACTATGTGTTCAAGCTATTTGAAAGATTTTTCTATAGAGGCTACATAGTCAAACATGGTCCTAGGCTCAAGATCTAGGTAACTAAGTGATGAGTGGCGAGATACCCCTACACTCAACCATACGAATACGAGNCGATGCAACCGTGGCTACCAAATGCTAATCATTGCTGGGATCACCACGCATAATGCACGTGCTCGAAGTGGTTGTACTAAGGCACTTAACTAGGAGGAAAGGGTTGAGAGAATCTAATCTAGCCTAAGTGCAATGAGCATTTGTTCCTTGATTATTTGTACACATCCTTAAATGCTCATAATCAAGTCGTACTCATTCCGCATTACTAGGAGATAAAGGTGAGAGAGAGAAAATAGTAAATAACATTAAATAAAATCCTATTCCATGCACTGCAAGGTTTATCTAGGAAGTATTGCCGTACACAACTTGTGTTTAGGTACAATGTTGCTTGAATAAAGATCCGTTCACTTTAGGATTCCTACTGTGGGCATATGGAAAATATTCTATCTTTGGCGTGATCAATCTGCTAGAGTTTCCCTACTATCTAGCCTAGGATGAGGAAACAAAGGAGAGTCACCTCTTATTTATAGATATGACGGTGCACCATGATATCAGCGGCCACGATATCGCGTCTCATCATACCTCCATGACTAAATGAAAACTCATCCTCAAGTTCCTTACAAAATATTGGGAAGGTATGGGATTATTGAGGTGAATGAAACTAATGGGATGACATGTGAATGGATCATCATTACAAGACTTGACAAAACTGATGTTCATGACAACAAGGGTGAACACCTTATTACATTGACATCAGGCCTTAGTTGGCAATTGAGAGAGAAGGGAGAAAGAAGTGTTGCTACTACCAACGCCAAGAGTTCACCTTTTGTTGTCCATCCATAAGCACACCATCGATCTTGCTCCTTGCATAGCTGCTTCCAGCACGGATCCATTCCAAGTGTTTGTTCTAGATCCAATCCATTTTTGTATGATCGCCATCTGCACACAAAACACAATCATATATTAGCAAGGGTAAATGAATCGTCATGTAAGTAATACCTTGCTTCGGTGTAGGTCCATTGGCTAGGTTGTGGTATGGCTAATTCTGGATCTGGGGATGTATTAATGATGATTACTGAAGGTGTAGGGGTTCGGAAAAAATTAAAAAAATTAGGGCTAGGAGAAAATCGAAAAAATCGGGCCTCGTACCTCCATGACTAATCATGAACCTCCGGTAGCGTTAGAATGGAGAAAGAAAAGGAGTAAGAAAGATAGATAAAAAGGGACAACTATGGCATCGATGAAATGGATGTCAATATGGAAACGAACAAAATAAAATTAATTGTAAAAATGTTAGGGCAAATAATTTAACTGGTGCACCAAAGAGGAATGTTAGTGGGTCCTACCCAAAGCAGGCTTATGCCCTTAATGCCCTGACAAACCCACATTCAAAGAGTCTGTAGGCTCTGGAAATGTCATTTGGAATAAGAGTTAAAGTCTCAACTGCAAGAATTTACCAAAAAGAAAACAATGTATCAGCCAAAATATATACACTAATGATACAACTGGTAATGAGGTGAAGAATGGTGAGAAGGATGGAGAGAATAGAATGGAATGGAATCCCAAGAACAAGGTGGTGTACAGCCCCTTGTGTGTTTCATGATTAATGTGACTTGGAAAATCTCATTCCAACTTCGGCCTCAAACCAACCACATCCAGTGACTTCGCATCAATGCATTCGGCCAATCCATCCTCTTGAAGTAACAAGAATGCACCTCCAAAGAGCCACCACCATTCTGATGAAACAAAGGAGAGAATGGAAAGTGAGAAGGGCCTTAGTTACATGGAACACTTTTGGTTTCATAACCAGTGCTTGTAGCCCAAGTTTATTTCATCTAAGGGGTGTGCTTTGAATTTTCACTTTTCCTTTTTTTTTTGTGTGTGTTTGTATACGTGAGAACCACACCATGCGAAGACTTATTATTTTTATTATCTTAGCTTCTGATAATTAGGTAACATCGGAATGGAAAGAAAACTCAAGAAGAAAACATCTAAGCACCCAAGAGAATGGCCAATACAAATGCATCTGTTGGCACATTTTGGTCATTTCATGGAACAGGTTGGATCTGAGTAGGGAAACAATTTGGAATGGAACCAGACATTTGAATTAAACACTCACTATATGAGGCTTATGAAAAAAACTAAATAGCATGGGAATTAGTGCATTAGAAGCAGGAACAACACAAAAAATAGATTGTAAGGCATTTATCAACAATTCAAAAATGCTTTCATATATTATTTCATTAAAAGCTCAAGAAACTCCTCCACGTGGAACGTTGTTTAAATGGATTGAAAGCATGCGGGATGATGCATCCTAAGCCATGCCGTAAAATCGTAGGTGCCATTGCCCAACTTCGGCATCAATTGAAACACTTGTGCCACTTCCATGGACGATAATTCCTGGTCTTTGGAAATGTAAGGCTTGTCGCGGACTCTGATACGGATGTTGTTGATACTGTCAATTTTGACTTTGTCGATCATATTATCTAGAGAGAGGTCGAGCTCAGCAATTGCAATTTCCTATAATAAGATGTAGCAACAGATCCTCATGTATTTGACGCTTAAGAGGATATTCTTGTGGACACTATCGGTGATTCTGTATCTCCACCTATGGAGACATTTGTAGAGATCGACCTTGGAGAAGCATTGAATGTGAATTTGACGCGATGTAACTACGTGAAGCCGACTCAGAAGTACGCAATTCTGATTTCTCTGGCCAGACAGGACCTCATGGCTCATGTGTAGAACGAATTGGGAAAAATCGACACGTTCTACTTTTCGATTATCAAAGGGATTCTGCATGGGCCCTATCCTGCTCCTCCTTGTGGCGTCTGCAAGGTGTTTCCGCTGGGTTTTGGTTGCATATGGAGGAACTCCAATTAATCAGTAGTTTCGTGAGTTGGAGAGAGGTATAGATATTCTTGTTGTGGCTCCTGGACGGGTTGGTAATCTTCTTGAAAGGGGGAGATTTTCATTATCCATGGTGTGGTACCTGGATTTAGATGAAGCAGACCGAATGTTAGATATGGGGTTTGAACCTCAAATTCGAAGAATAGTATAGCAAACTAACATGCCTCTTCCAGGCAGAAGGACTCTGGCGAAGCTTCTTCTAAATTCACAGAAAATGTTTCAGCCATGGAAGCTATGGCAATCATCGCTTCTAGCATGGGATCTAAATCACCTAGCCATGTACAATGCCTTCAGCTTTTTGATTTGTACCAGTCACACAACTACAACTCCTGTCATTGTCGCGAGATGAGCATTTCATCTGAAAATCTAGCCTGACGACACAAGACAATGCCAAGCAACATGATGCCATTGTTGTGCCTACTGTTTCTTTCAGGAGGTACTTACAAAGGACTCTAATTCGTCAAGAGTAAGAGCAGCTTCAGGATCAGGTCAGGTTGTCATTGTTACAGAGACATAGGGTGTGCCAATTGCCACTTTCTATGTTGGCGCATGGTTGCTTCTAGATTCATGAATCCCAACAATAAGAAGAGCACAATACCAAATGCCTTTTTCACACATCTACATCATCAAATTTGCTGTAGAGATGGAGATGGTCATGGAGTTGCTGGGAAGATTGCAAAATGTTAAAAAAAAAGGATGTAACACCATTCAGCACATGGCCAGACAGAGATGCCGCAGATCAGGGAAGCGTTTAATATTTTTAACGGCTTTTTTGACTAAGTATAAAGATCACACGTGGTCCAGATTATGGAGTAATTTCATCAAGTTAGGGAGCAGTAGATATATATTTACTATGATTACTATCTCTATTACTATGACTTAAATAAAATATTTTATTATTTCAAAAGGAAAGAGAAGTTATAGGGCAGTTATTCAATGTTATATGTATAGAACAAGTGTCCTTTGCAGTTTTTAAATATCATGGTGGTGATAACTTCCCCTTGGTGGTTACAACTAAATTTTAATTTCCCATGGTACTTATAACCACCAAGGCCACTTGTCAACTACAACCTCTTTATCTCCACAATGGCCACTTGTCAACTAAATGGGACACTTGTCAACTACAACTTTTTTATCTCCATAATGACCACTTGGCAACTGAATGAAGACACTTGGCAACTGAATGAGGACACTTGTCAACTACAGCTTTTTTGTCTCTATGGTGGTTATAACCATCCAAAATTTTTGTAACTTACCTAACTACCTATGAGACCCTATAAAAGGGCTTCAAGGGTAGGAAGGGAAGGGGGGTCTTGAGGTCTCACATCACTTGGGGTCTCATTTTTGGATCACACACTTGACCACACTTGGAGTCACACATTGTGAAAGATTTCTTGTAAGATGGTTTGCTAAAGAAAAGATTTCAACCTCTTTGTCATAGTCCTGTGAGTTATGCTTATTGTTTTTTATTTTGTCTAAATTGTTTAGCTAGTAGTTTAGATAGTATCATCCTTGGCAAGTAATTTTGGGATTTTTAGATTGCTCTTATTGTTCTTGTTGCCCGATAGAAAATTTCTGTTAAAATTTTGCCATAGAAGTGCTTGTATTTAAAAGCCTTAAGAGCATTTTAGTAGTAAATTTTATTATTGTGTAATGTATAAGAACTGCTATTGAGATTGTTGTAAGAGAGCCTCTGCTTGTAGTCATGCCGTTGAACGATTTAATAGTCAAGAGGGTTCAGAAAATATTTAGTATTTTGATGGGACTAGAATAGCTTCTTTTTATCTTTAAAGTGAATCTCCATGGTATTTCAATAAAAAATTATCAAGTCTTTTGAAGGTTCTATTGAATGCAATTGTTGACATCCATTATCTAGCTAAAATGGAGTCTCGTACGTGGTAGTTTACGTAGCAATTTTTTGGTAGCATAGTGGGATTGTCTTGAAGAAATTTCTTATTTGAGCCTTGGAAGTTTGAACAATTCATAGTTATTGAATTTGGGATAGCTTTATTGTGAAGTGTTTACATGTGTCATTTTACCTTGTTTAAATATTTGAGGTCCACACAAATCTGCCTTCTTTTCTATCTATTTCCATTGAATCTTGCTCTATTTGTAGTTTTCTTGTGGAACTATCTCTTTCTCTGGGAAAAATTAGAAGTAGATTCGCAGAGTTGCGCTCAAATTTTTTTACAAAATTTTATTTGTTATAATTAGGTATTATAAGGACCGCATAGACTAGACAATTGAACAAAATAGGAACTCTCAACAACTCATAATACTTGGTAAAGTTGGCTGAATCTCTTAAGGATAAGTCATTTGTAGTTTACACACAACGCAATCATTTCATTTTTCACAACCGCACACCGCAACAACACACACACATACTCACATTAACTACTGAGTCTATTTGAAGGTATCTGGGCCTTGGTATTGGTAGAGACCAACAAGCACCTAAATCCTATTGGAGGATACTCATTAGCGGTCGTGTCCCAAACGATCGCCAATAGCATCAAGTTCCCTTGAAGTCACACCCTTTGCAATCCTTGAGTCCTTCCTTAGTTTCAGAAATGCCTAGTCACCGATTCGTTAAAGTTCTTATTATGAAGGAGACTATACATTTCCAAGCCAAGAGAGACCATAGAAACTGGTGGATGGATGGATGAAGTGAACTCATTGCCTACCATATCAAAAGAAACATACCTTAGTATCAACATCATGACTTAAGGGTAAAAACCAAACATTAGCAATCAACATGAAAACAGTTCATACCATCACGAAGAACACTTATTGATGACAAACTTACAGGGTGGATAACACACACACACACATACACACAAAATGGAAAAGTATAATGATGTTGTAAAACAAAAACAAGAAAAGTTAAAGAATGTGTAAAACAAAAACTATAAAAGTTAAAGAAATTTGTAAAACAAAAACAAGAAAAGTTAAAGAAATTGTAAAACAAAAATGTGTAAGAAAAAAACTTGTAAAAAAAAAATGTTGTAAGAAAATGTGTAAAAAAAAAACGTGTAACAAAAACTTAAAAAGAACTGAGGGCCCCCATATGATTAGCATAGGTGGCCATTTCCCCTTTGAATGAATTGTAAGGGAGAGATCTAAAATAATGAACGTCTATTTGAATTTCGTAGAAGTGCCCAACTCCTTCCTATTGATGTTCTTAGATTAAGGGGTGGAAGTTGGAGATGCTCATATTCCAATGTGTCTATGCCTTTGTTGTTGGCATGGTTTGTCTCCTCAGTTTGTTCCATGCATATTTTTTTGTTCTTTCAAGTAGCTGTTAACCATGGGGTGTCTACTACTTGTTGTGTGGTTGCTACATACAGGCATCTTTGTTTCAAAATTTCAAGGGCACACCTGTTACATGGAGGCATTTCCTCCATGTCATCACCCGATGAATCACTGTATGTGATGCATGGAACTTTCCTCTTCTCGATCTTTCCATAAATGTTTATCTTCAAAATTTCCAAGGAAAGATCACAAATCCCTAAGTACGCATCTACTGTACTTAGCCATGACCTTCCCATTATAACTAGGAAGTCCCCATTATTGCTGTTAACTTCTATCACCAGGAAGTCAGTTGGGTAGGACCAACCACACATAGTGGTAACAATGTCCTCCACCAATCCCAAGGGAATGGTGATGGACTGGTCTGCTAGCTCTAGTTGGATGTTGCTCTTCTTAAGTTGGGGTAGGTTTAGGCTTGATACATCTCTCATGATATTAAATTGACTCTGGAACCTGAGTCAAGAAGAGCCTTATGTGGTTCGTTCCCAATGATTTGTAAATAGATTAAGGGGCTTCCAAGATTAGTTAGTTTCCTGGGAAGATGGCCTACCTTGATCTAGTCGATTACAATATGTGTTAACATAACTGTATACATATAGCTCTGTTGGACTGAAGGGTGCTCCGAAGTGTTAGATGGTGGAGGAGGGTACCTAGACTCAATCACTTGTTGTTGCGAGAGTTTTTCTTTGCTTTTGGTTCTAAAGAAAGGTCTTTTATTTTTACAGTTGTCAGAACCAATAGCAGGTTGAATATTTACAGCTCTCGCAGTGTTACGTTGTTGTGGTTGAGTAGGGAGTTCCCCTTGCATTGTTGGAGTAGGAGGTGTTATGGGGACTACAGGTGGAAGAGATGAGGATGGAGTTGGAGGATGGTGTATATGTGGGATGTCTCCCAGAGGAGAAGGAGTCCTTCTAAAGTACTCTCGAACTTGGTAGTGGTGTTGGGGAGTTGTGTGACTCATAGAGTCACTTGGAGAAACCGGCTGTTGTACATAATAGCCATAAGGATTAGGTTGCTGGTAAGGGTAATGTTGTTTCAACGGTGGCATCCCCCATGATTGTGGGTATTGCCGTTGCTGATGCTGTCCGATGGATTGTGGTGGAGTTCCACTTGGATAGTACGTTAATGGTTGGTGGAATTGCCTTGGGTTACCTTGGGGATAAGGTAACCTTCAAGGTATTTGCTGTTGGTTAAGTCTTGGGTTAAGTGCATACACCCTAGACTCTTGTAGATGTGAGATGATTGGACAACATCCCTTAGGATGGTCATAGTGGCAGATCTCACATCCACCATCATCGTCTGTGTCTGAATCCACAACCTCATTAGAGATAGTAATTTTCCCCTTACCTTTGTTATGTGCAGGGCCTAAATCTCTCTGCTTTGTCTTACCTTTCTCACTACTTCATTCCTCCTTAGACTCCTCTACAATTTTCAAGATAGTTTCAAGTCTAGAGTCTAAGGAATCCCACAATTGATCCATCTTAGCCGATACTTCTATTGTTAATTTTTGGATCGACAAAGTTTTTCTGTTCATCAACTCTTCGAGTGGTGACTCATCCTCTTGATCACAAAATTTCACTCCCTTCTTTCGAAGGGAGGGATCATGGTTGTATTCTTCCCCACTCTCTCTTTCGCATAGATCACCTTCTTCTTCTGCTACTTGTTCCAACAAGCGATGTACTTCATGGGATCTGAGTTCCGATAGTCTCCCTTGGGCATAAGTCCCAAGGGTTCTTCTAGTTTCATGCCATAGCCCATCCACGATGTGACGAAGTTGATCCCGTTGAGCATATCCATGGCTCGGGCAATGATGTAACAATGTGTAGTAGCAGGCCATGGCAGCATCCAAGGGTTCATGAGTACCTTGCTTCCATGCTTAGATCTGCTTACACAAATTAGACACTCTGGAGTACATTTGATACTTATCGTTGAAGAGTTCTAGCATTGTACTCCACCTCCTAATGGTTTACGGCTCTAAGGACTGGTACCAATTCTCTGCTTCTTTAGCGAGTGTCCTGGGAAACAACTTAAGTTTTTGCCACTTGTTTTCTATGTTTTGCAAGGCGTAGGCATTGTGGAATGCCTATAAATGATGTTGCAGATCAATGTTGTATCCCCCCTTAAAGCGTGGGATATTGTTCATGTCTAAGCATTTGATCCGACTATCTTTTAAATGCCTTGTGGGAATTCTTACAGCCTCTGTTATGTCAAGCATACTTCGGGTTGCATGTAGGGGTTCATCATGATCATCTCTTTCATGATGCCTATGATGTCTTCGTTGTTCCCTACTTTCCCTTCGTTCATGCCCTTGTCCTCTCTCTTGACTCTCTCATCAAGGTCTCTCATTTTTCTTACCTTTATCTTCTCCGTTATGCTCGTGATGGTTGCACCCAGATGTGGAAGGAGAGGGTGAGTGATGAGATGATGGAGAAGAGGAAGGAGAACCATCGCCATGATGATGTTTCCTACCTTCTCTTTGGCTACTACGGCCCCGATCTTGATGACGATCTAAGTGCTTGTCCTTGTATTTTGTTGTTGTTTCCTTTGTGAATAGTTTGTGTTCACGGGGATCAAAACCAGTGTTATGTATCGTTGATCGTAAGTTCTGATACCCCACCTCCTTACCATTGTTAGGAGGGGAACATCTTTTGATAGCAAACCCGTTATGAGTGGTTCACCATCTCTTATTTCGCTAAGGACATGTAGGCCTTTGCCCTTCAACAGTGTATGTTGGCTCTCTTGCCTTGAGTCCCTCATACGTTGTGCTTCTGTGGGATGATAATCCATTGTATCAAAGTCACCTATAATGTATTCAGCATAGAGATGAGTCATGCCAATCTGTGCCAAAGCACGGAGTAGCATGTTGGGGACTGATCGATCTGGAGGTAACATGATGTTACCTTGCAAATCTCTCCATCGCAGCTATTCGTCTTGATGGAGGATAAAGGTAAAGTTTGGAATATACTCATTAGGATGAGTATAGACTATCTGGTATTGTTTAGGACTTGGCAGATTTTGGTTATGTGTTTTTGACTACCGATTGTTCTTTGTATTGTCCCTAGGTGGTGAGTTGCTCTTATGAGAAGAAGAAGAAGACATAGTGTTTTATAGGTATGCTAATTTTACCATTATATAATTTTTCTTATTTGATTAACCCGAAGGTTCGTTAGGCTCCCAACGATGTGAGTGATATCCTATGTTCTATTTAGCACACAAACACTTAGTCCCTGGCAACAACGCCAATGATGAGTGGTGAGATACCCCTACACTCAACCATACGAATATGAGCATAGCACACGCGATTCGGTCAAACTCCATAGACTAAGTGCCTATATGCCTCATGGAACACTTAGGGTTAATCATTCATTGTCTTCCCAAACTTACTTGTAGTTGTGACGGTGTATGGTTAAGTAAGTCTGAAGTATATGATTTTTATGGTCTTTTATGTTTTATGTCTCCTATGCTATCAAGGTGAAGGGTTGAGAAACTAATTAGTAACTCTAACTAATGAACTAAGTCTAAATTACCTGGCGTCAGCATCCGTTCCCACTTACCGTACATACCCTGAACTAATGCAACCGTGGCTACCTAACACTAATCATTGCTGGGATCACCATGCATAACGCACGTGCTTGAAGTGGTCATTCTAAGGCACTTAACTAGGAGGAAAGGGTTGAGAGAATCTAATCTAGCCTAAGTGCGATGAGCATCCATTCCTTGATTATCCATACACATCCTTAAATGCTCGTAATCAAGTTGTACTCATTCCACATTACTAGGAGATAAGGGTAAGAGAGAGAAAATAGTAAATAACATTAAATAAAATCCTATTCCATGCACTGCAAGGTTTATCCAAGAAGTTCATCTTTATCGCCGTACACAACTTGTGTTTAGGTACAATGTTGCTCAAATAAAGATCCGTTCACTTTAGGACTCCTACTGCGGGCACATGGAAAATATTCTATCTCTGGAGTGATCAATCTACTAGAGTTTCCCTACTATCTAGCCTAGGATGAGGAAACAAGGGAGAGTTGCCTCTTATTTATAGATATGATGGCACACCGTGATATTGTGTACAAGATATCGTAGGGGACGATGTGATATCGCATGGGATGCGATATCACGGTGGCCACGATATCACGTACGCGATATCGTGGCCCATGCGATATTGCATCTCATCACTAAGATTGATAACTTTCTAAACATCATCATAAGGTCTACTTAGGCTCAAAGGTAAGCTAAATTATGCCTAGTTATCCATACTCCAGTCATACACATCAACAAAAAGCACATTAAGTGGCACCTATGTCATAACATTGTTAAATAATGTAAAATATTGCAAAGATAGAGAAAAATAAGGTTAAGGTAAAAACATAGTAAAACAAGACCAAACAAGATGAAGTAGGGTAGTATATAGTTAAGTATGATCATATGTTGCTAGTTTAGGCCTTAGTAGGCTATGGTGGAAGGCCTATTTGACTGGCATGGTCATTGTAGTGCTTGTAGTGGTCTCTGGGGTTAAGAATTACAATCCTAAACTAAGTTTCACTTGCTTAAACCCTTCATACACTAGGTCAATATGCTAGATAGCATAGGGAACTGGCATGCTAGCACATGAGATTAAGATATGTGGTTTCTACATGATCTATAATAAGGTTTGGGCATTCCTAGTTTTCCATGAGAGCTTTTGAATCCTATAGAAGAGTTGGGAACTACAAATGGTCATTTTGAGCTCATTTTGAATTAGAAAAAAGGTTGTTTATGAATTTTACACTAGCTTATTTGTTGGTAGATGTATTTCACTTGAGGCCTTAGCATATATCTTGCAAACTCTAATTTAAGAAAGCTATTTGACCAATTTTTAGGTGTTGTGGTCCTTGGATGTCAATGTAGTGATTTAGGAAAGGAGATAAGTTGATTTTGATGTTGATTTTAGTTGGTAAAGATATCACAAGCTTTCACACCCCAACTTATACATTGGCCAACATATAAAGCTTAGACCCTAGCATATTTAAGCTAAAGAATTGATTCATGGAATTGTTAAGTTTGGTATTTTGAATATATTAAACTTCCAAGGCAACATGTAGGTAATAGGGTCAAAAATGACTTTTTCCAAGTTAAAATGAGTTAACTAAGGCTTATTTTATAGTTTATAGGCTAGCCTATATGCTGGCTAGCATATAAAGCTCGATGCCTCAATATAGAAGGGTTAAGATGTGACTTTTCCATGCTTAAACAAGATCAAATTATAGTTGCATTCTAGTTCAAGGGTTCCAAGCTTCCACATTTGAATTTTGAGCAATCTAGGATGTTAAAAGTTTGCATAAACTCTCAACCAATGTTTTTATATGTTGGCCAACATATAAACCCTAGATGCTTAATGTATAAACTAAGTTTTTGTAGTTTGTAAAGTCATTTGACTTAGCTTCTTGGTCCCTAAAATCATTGGTGTCTATGGCTAGGGCTTGGTGACTAGTATGATGTATTTCAAGGCCATCTAAACTAGGATAAGGCTTGTTCTTTGCTTTTATGTTGGCCTATACACTAGCCAACATATAAACCCTAAATCCCCAGCATAAAAGGTTAAGAGTTGAGCTTGTGATGTCATTTTGACCACTGTCTCTAGCCCTCAAACATGTGCCTAGGGTTTCATGGTAGGATAAGGATTTCTGGGTAGCATGGGAGGATACAGAAGAATTTTTTGGCAATTTTTATGCTCCGTATATGCTAGCCTGCATATAGGCTCTACATCTCTAGCATATTAGATAGGAATTGACTAGTCTTGATCATTTTTGGCTTGCCTTTTTGAGTTTTATGGTAATTGATGATTTCAACTAGGGTTTAGGGATGGGGTTGTCAATTTAGAAGGTCACCTAATGTTTAATTTGGGCATTTTAATCTTACCACCCATCCCAATATGCTAGCCATCATATTGGCCTTATCTACTTAGCATAGAAACTCTTGAGTAATTTTTCTTAGCCATTTTGAGTTATCTCTTGGCACCTACAAATTTCTTTGAAATAGTGCCTAAGGTTATACTGTGGCATGGAGCTTTATTAATCACCATGAATCAAATATGAATTGCTAGAGTTTTACTTTACCAATGGTTGAATCCTGTAGCTTGTTTCACTTCTTGCATGTCTTACTAGGCATAATTTCCCAACATAAAGATGTATTGATGTTTTAAATCCCAATGTATTGGGGTTTTTTATATTTGAATTTATTAGCGCCCTATGGGGCCCACCTAGAAAAAGAGGTTGTTCAAGTGAAAATGTCAAGCAAGCCTAACATAATTAGGTCTTTCCTCTTATGAACATTGAGTTCAATGGAGATGATGTGGGCATTTGAAGGGCATTGGCTTTTAATTTCAACACGAGTATTGGGGAGGTTCAAGCATTAATCCTTTTATGCATGCAATTTTTCCAAGCTTGGTTTCTTATAGAGGTAACACTTGATAGCAAGGCTTGATTGATCTAGGCTTTAAGATCTAGCATTGAAGAGTGCATTTCACCCTTCACCCATCCCAAAGGCAATGCAATTGTAGAAGAAGTAAGGATTTTGCTCTTATTTTGCAAAATGTTGAAGAGAAGGGTATCATCCATTAACAATCCCACATTGGAGGATGTAAACAAGGCTACAAAGATCATCTCCTAGCTTCCCAATCCTTCTATCAGCAAGGGCCCTTCAACCATGATGGTCAAGTACCCGCATTCTCCCTATTCTTATGAATTTTCAATGAAATGCAAGGGTATTTTCTATAGCCTAGGCTTGCTCATGCAGAAATTTGTGGTTTTACTTATGTTGAATGTTGGCTTTAGGCACTATGGTCTCATCCAAATTGAAATTTTGGCTTTAAGGATCTTTTCTATGAAATTTTGAATTTTTTCAAGTCCATTCTATGCGTTTTGGCCCTAATTTTACCAAACAATAGTCAAAGCTTGCATTTTTTTGTAAGGTTATGGTGTGTCATTTGTAATTTTGAATTATTATTTTTCTTGTAGCCCAATGCATAGCATTTTCTTTGTTTTTCCATGGTTTTTCCTCCAAAAAATTGACAATGTTGTCCTACCTAAGTAATTTTTTTAATAGTGTCCCATCTCCTTGGGGGTTGTCAAGGTAGTGTCGAGGGGCTTTGCAAAATATTTGGAGTTTGTTGAATTTTTTCTGTAATTTCTCCAAAGGTTTTACTATAGCTGTTTCACTGTAAATTGGGTTTTTTTCAAAAAAAAAAATAAAAATTTATGTTATTGATGTAGTGATGTTATGGAATTTAGGTTGATTTAAGATTATTTTTAATGTTTATAGTTGGAAAAAGTTTCTTATAATTTTTTGTGAACTTTTCTGGCCATTTGAAGTACCCTATTTAGTTGTAGCTTCAATTCCTGGGTTTACAAGCTTTCTAACTTGCATTGGCAACGTTGATCATTTTTTGGTGTTCTTGGGCTATGCCCAGGACCTCTAGAGGTCATTGAAATGATGTAGAGGAGTCTTAAATAAAATTTTAACTTTTTAAAATTTTTCTCTAGCTTTCCTAGAGGTTTTGCTATAACTGTTTAACTATAAACTAGTTTTTCTAGCAAAAATTTCACTAAATTTGAGTTAAAATTTTAATTTTTTTATAGTTTTTGGAGCATTGTTAGAGCATTTTTTAATTCATTACAAGATTTTTTCCATTTTTTAGAACTTGAAATAAATTTTTTTGAATTTTTATGCATTTTTTTAGCTATGGGATTACCTTCATTAGTTTTTTAGGCTATTAGTTTTGGCTCTTTTATCTATGTTGATAATGTTGGACATTGAAAATCATCTTTTGAAGGCTGTCAAAATTTTTATAACTACTCTAGCTATTTTGTAATACTATTTTAGGTTGTTAGGAAACTTATGGGATGTTTTGGGATGTCGATTTTTGTTTTGAATGGCAATGTATAGGCTTGAAAAGTTGTGCTTTTTGCCACTATTCTTCCTATCTCCTCTCTCATTCCTAGCATATAAGCTAAGATTAGTTTTATTGTCATATTCTTTTTTATTTACAAGGTTTTAAAATTGCATAATTTTGTTTATTAACTTGATTGATACTTGGTTTTATGAAGATGCAAACACACTCACTTTTGGTTTTTGTTATGGTCAAAACTAATACATTTAATTATTTTGTGTATATTTATGTAATTTTTGTGTAGTAATGTTGGCATTACACTTGTCATTTTGGATTTAGTATTTGTTTATTGTTATTTTATTTTTTAATAGTTGTATTGTTGATTGTGTAGGGCATCTTTGAAGCCTATCTTCATAGTTATAAAACTAGTTGGCATATTGTGTTCCATGGGTGTGCCTACACAAAATAGTTTGCATTCCAAAATGGTTTTCAATCGTGGCTCCTTGGTTTAGGCCTAGGGTCAAAGAGTTTTTAGCATATTTGCTTAAGAACTTTAGTGTGATCATGTGGTTAGACTTAGTCACGGATACTACAACCATTATAGTAGAGGCACTTGTATTAGGATCTGCTAGTTGTATTACCAAGTTCATGGTGGATGATCTCAGCACTCGAGTAGAGGGTGACCATCATAATGATTCATACACATTGTGGATGCACAAGTTATTCTAGATTTGGGAAATGCCTAATTTCATTTGGTGTAATGCCAACAACATCTTAATGGAAGGCCATTGGATCAATAGTTTATTTCAAAGTCCTCCTGGCACCTTCTACCTTTTGCAAGTGTAAGCTCCATCCTAATTTTTCATTTTGTTTCTATTTTCATTAGGCTATTGGCTCTAGTGGTTTTTGTGTTCACATGTTGCAGGTATAGGGTACATGATGAAGGATTTATTAGAAGTGACGAAGTCTTATCCATGGCACATACTACCTTGGAAGTTTTTGTACAAGGCCTAGTTGTGAGATTTGTGATGTTACAACAACTAAAGGATGATTTTAGTAGGTATACCTTATGGTTTTCCCAAGTCTACTACAATTTTTTGACCATTAGAATTGCTCATACATGGTGGGGTCTTCCAAGACTAGGCATACATGGACCTATGATTTCTAAGACCCCTACATTGCCTAAGCCAAGTAAGTAATTTTTTCCTGTAATTTTCATTTATTAATGTTAATGTTTCCTTGTTGTTTTTCTTTTTTGTTACTTTGGATTTAATTAGTTAATTAGTTTCAACTGTGTGGTTATAAATTTAATTTTAATTTATTTTTTTTATCATTTTAAGGTTTGTATGATCTACCAATGCTAAAGGCTAATGGGCTACTCACATTGGGTTGTAGGTCTTGCGCTTAAATCTACCATTATTGTGATCTCCTTAGGACATGTGGAAGAGAAGATCGTTCTCAAGTGGGGTGAAGTAGACTCAATAAATGATTGGTTGAAAAGCAAAGCACCTAGGGAGATCTAGCAAAGAATCATCAATGTAGGTTTTCATAATTTGTTCATGCTTCCTAGCTGTCAATGCCTACCATAGAGATGGTGAGCATAATTGACTTCTTTGACAAATGAGTTAAAATTTTCATCTCTCATATTCATGGTATGCCTATTACCTTAAGCATCAATGAACCTACATTTAGCGATCTCTTTAGTGTACCTTGTGATGGTATCAAGGATTCCACAAGAGAAGTGGCTTAATTCTCATGTTCGGTGCAAGGTCATAAAGGCCAATGAGCTATATCCTCTATTCCATTCTAGAGAATTTCCCTTGTTGTTGCAAAATAAGATCATTGGTATTGGGCAAGCATGAACCATGAAGAAGGTCCTCACCAATGACAATAGGTTAAACTAGGATGCATTCTTGGTCTCTAGGCTTTGGGATGAGATTTGAAAATTCTACAATAATCACAATATGATGTGTTGTATGCACTTTGCATTCTTCATTGCATATCTAAGAAGGTTTGTGGAATTCTTGATGGTCAAGAAGGATGGGAAGTGGTTGAGTTATGATCCATCCCAATTTTCCAAGCCTTGGGTCAAACACATTATTCTAGTGATGTAGGTCCAAGATCCACTAGTTGAAGATGTGGGAGAATCATTGTTAGTTGCCACTAAGAAATTTAGTGGTGCATATTGTTCTTTCCCTAATAGCATGGGGAATGAACCTCATATTATCCATGGAAATTCCAAGATATCTATAGAGGCACATCTGGAATTTGACGACACATCTAAGGCAAAGTTGAAAAGGCCACGAGTTGAGGAAACAATTCCTATTGTTAAATGGCCATCAAGCAAGAAGATATCCCTTAGGTCTGGCAAGGCACATCATATTATTTTAGGTATGTATATATGCATTTTTTTGTTCCTTATGTCATTCGGTATATTGTTTATATTTTTCATGTTGTTATATATTTATGTTATTTTTCACACAAAATTTGCAAACTTGTCCTATGTTTTGTCTTTGCAGTTTTTGTAGGAAAGAAACAAGAATTGGCAACCTAGGTTGTAGAAAATGCAAAGCAAAGATGCCAAGAAGCGAAAACACTAAGACAATAGGAGGAAGATGAGAGAGTATCTAATTAGTCATTGGATTCCCTAGATGTTTGTGTGTGAAGATTTATCATTTAATGACGAACCTCCTTTTGACATCCCACATGATCTTCCAAGTACTTATTCATTTTAGTTTATAGTTTTATGTCAAATTTTTTTTCTATTAATTTTTTAATTATATTGATGGTTATACTTATTGCAATGCTTGAGCCTCTTCCAGAAGCATCCACCTCTACGTTTTTTTTATCATTTATGCATTTTTATATTTCATTTTATATTTTTATGGATTTTCACATTTTACGTCTACATGGTTCTAGTGATTTAAACTATTTTTTATTACTTTTGCTTCTTATTTTTATGGTGTGTATTCATATTTTTAATCATTGTGGTTATTGTAGTGCCAAAGGTTAGATGGGATCTTAAGCATGACAGTGAACTTGATGAGTTGTCTACATTGCCAACCAATGTGGAAAATGTTCCATGAAGGCTATATGAGGGGGCCACTAGGTATTCCCTCTCATGTGCTAGAACTTCTTTAGAATGCCAACACTCCAATGAATTCCTATGGGAGAGGGTTGTGACTTAAAATTAGCAACCTTGGAGATTGTAAGGAGTTTATAGAGGCTCATGTAGCTAATAAAGACTCCTTGCAAACTAAGGAAATTGAGTGGTTGTGCTACTAGGGTGCCATCTAGAGCAACCTTGCTCTAGAAAGGAGCAACATTGAAAAGGACATGCAAATAGAGTTATTGGTACGTAATACTAAAGAATAGAGGGATTACTTTGCTTGGGTTCTTGAGTGGGTCAATAAGTGATAGTACAAAGTAGAGAAAGAAAGAAATCTCAAGTGGCTACATGAGGAGGTCATAAGCAGTTAGAAGCTCAAAATGTTTATGAAGGAAATAAATGTAGAAGACATTTTTAAGTTGTTCAAGGAATCCTTGGTAGTGTTTGATTCTCTAGCTCTTTAGATCACTACTACTTTTGAAGAGGCTACTTCTACCTCCCCTTCTTAAGAGCCTCTTAAGTGGATAGATGTTAAAAGGAGGAACATCTTAATAGGTGTAGATCTTGGATAAATATACTAGGCCAATATGAGTAAAGAGAAAATTCTTCATAGGTTGAAGACTGATCTTCAAAACTTTTCCCCAGAAGACATTGCTTCAAAATCTCCAAAGGTTTATTTTAGAGTTTTTATTTAAACATTTTTTTCATGTTATACTTCATGGTGTTTTTTTAGTTTACATTTTTGTTTTGGTTTTGTTTTTTATGGTCATGTTTTGGCCATAATGGCTACTAATAAAATTAATTAATTATTTTTTAATGTTTTTTTTGGTTGTGTGTAGGCTTTCAGGTGATGGCAATAGTACTAGTGATCATGTTGGTGATGATCTTCCTCCTCCTCTAGTTTTGCCTTAGGCATACTAGTCTTGTTACATTTTTTGTTATCTCAATTGTAGTTTTAGTGTTATTTATTTTTTGCTATTATAGCTGTCGGGGACTATGTATTATTTTGTTATTATTTATTTTTATTATTTTTATCACAAAGTGTGATTATGGCTATTGGCATGCATACTTTGGCTATAAAATTTTAAATTTACATATATTTCTTTTATTATTTTTATTTTTATGTATTTTATGTTCTTAGTATTACAGAAGGCTATGTGTTTAAACTAGAAAGCCATAAAGAAAAATTTACAGTAAAATTTAAACATAAAGTAGTGAAATGATAAAAGTGTAAAATACAATGTAACAGGCTACAATGTGGTAGGAGAAAAGGCTACTATTGTGTTACTAGTTTAAGCCCTTGGCAAGACATTAGTGATTTTTTATGGGTTTTGTGGCTTAAAATGCTTTTATAGATTTTTATGTTTTAAGTTTTTATGGTTTTTCTTAAAGGACAACATAAAAGAAAAATGATGAATGAGCGTAAATCATAAATCTCATGCAAACATGTTAGTGAATGACTAAGTAGTTACAATAAGATTAAAATGAGGTGAAGCATGGTGAAAAAAAATAGTACATGCAAACAAAAGATTAAGACTAGGCTACAAAATAAAAAAGAAATGGCTATGTAGTATTAACATAGGGTTAACCAAGTAGAAGATGTGTTCAATCATGCAACTATTTTCTAATCTTTGAAAGATTAGGAAAAGCATATGGCCTCCATTACACAACCTTGTACTTCCTGTTTAACTCACTAATAACGTTGAATGGGAGCTCTTCCCATGTTTCATTCATGGCTTGGTTATTTTCAGTCTTGGCTTGGTTTACTTTGTTGGACATCTCTACTTTTCTCTTGATAGTTGGAATTTCTTCTTGAAATTCCACTTTGGACCCTTATTCCATGTCCATGTTATTGACTGATAAAGGAATTGCACTATTGCCATGTATGGTTATTTCACCTTCTTCGTAAGGCAGATGAATTTCTTAATGGATGGAGTAGGAAACTACTTGTAGTTAAGCTAACCAAGGCCTTCCTAGGATTAGATTGAATCCTAGTATCTCTTCCACCATTAATAAATTGGTAGATGTGGATAATTTTTCTCCTAATATTAAGTCTAAAGAGATAGAACCCTTGATCCGTGATCCATTAAAGGACTTTAGAGTAGAAGTGCGAGTGCTTTACATATGTAATACCAGGCCTAGATGCTCAATAATGGTAAAAGATATAATGTTGGTTGCTGCTCCATCATTAAAATGTGCCCTATGTATTTTATATTACCCAAACCTTCTGGTTATAAAGAGAGGGGTCCTTGTTATCTCACCATCCTATGGATTGGTGTTTATCTCGATGTCACAAAACACCAAGGTAATTGACTTTGTTTCTTCCCTAGGAGAAGATGGCACCATTTCGACATGAATGGATTTTTCATTCATAGGAATGTCCTCACCAACGAGGATTGAAGTCAACATCCTTACTAAGGATTCACTGTGAGTAGAGAAGGTCATCACTAGGTTGTACAAGATGAAGGAGATATTCTTTTACTTCATGGAGAGTGTCATTAAATCCATGGCATTAAGAAACCCAATGTCATTGTTTGTTGTTTTTTATTTTTATTACCTTTAACTTCCTCCATTTTTCCTAGGATTTAAACCTCATGCTTTAGCATTTGTGGTTTGGCTTCCTTTCCCTTCTCTTGTTGTTTACAATCCTTCCTAGGCTAACTAGTTGAAGCAATTTGAGCATTATAGCTCATGAGGATAGATAAAATATGTGTGGATTTTGGCAGGCCCACTTTCTTCCATGCCTTTAGTTTCTTATTATCTTTGGCCTTAAGCTTGGATGCAAATTTCTTGCATTTCTTGGTTAATGACTTCTTGTTATCAGGATGTGAAGAGGTTGTTACATTGGCCACCACAAGAGGACATTGGTTAACTTGGGTTGTAGGCTTAGTGGTAGTGGAAGGGGGCACTCTAATGATGAATGATTTCTTAGAAGGTGTAGGTGATGGTATTGTTACAACAAAAGAAGTCCTTGAACTTGACAAAGTTAAAGAGGCCCTTTCATCGTGAGAAGATACCTGAATCACAAATAGCTCCCTAGTAGGCTTTAGGTCATTACTAATGTTGAATGCTAATATTGTATAAGGGTTGTTATTTGCATTCAACGAATTCTTGTATACTTGCATGTGTTGGTTCTGGGGTCTAACTAAGTTGAAAGCATCTAACACTAACTCTTCATTGTCTATCATCTTTTGCAATTCATTCTTTACAACTAGGTAGAAATCATTATCATGACCGGTCAATTGATGATAGTGGTAAAATTAGTCTAGTTTAAAATATTTTGGCGCTGATGAATTGTCCTTGATTTCTACAATGGAATATTTAGCAATCTTACCCAATCATTCATGCCTCTTACAGGCTACTTTGGTCATTTTTTTATTGGATATGGTCACTTTTGAGCAACTAGTCTAGAAGCTTAGTTGGTTTCAAGGGAGAATTTGTGTATTTGGATCGATCCTTTTTCTTGAAGTTAGGCCTAAATTAATTAGAGGTAGAGGCCCCTGATATTGAAGGTTGAGTAGTTGCAGTAGGGGCCTTTGATTGATTCATCTTTGGCCCCTACATAGTTTTTTCTTCTTTATCTATAGTGGCCATGGCTACATGGTTTTGCTTCCCTATATTCCTATCCTTTCTTATGTGCTAGTTCTTGTATGCTATGTAGGCTGGGTCACCACTAACTTTAGCAACATCCTCTATGTTCTTCATTTGGAAGAAAGCTTCACTAAGGGATTGAGGATTTAAATTATAGAGTTTGAACTGGATAAAGTCATTGAACACCTTCTTGAAAATGGCCAAAATATGAGTTTTTGCTATGGGCTTACAAATCTCATCGAGGATAACATTCCATCATTATATAAAATTCTAGATAATTTCAAGAGGCCCCTACTTGATTCTCATTGGTTGATCAAGGGTTATGTCAGGTTTTAAGTTATACTTGAAACAGTTAATGAATTGTGAGATCAAGTCCTTTAATGAGACAATAGATCCTCTAGGTAATGCACAATACCAATCCAAGAATTTCCCAATGAGGGACATAGGGAAGATGCACATAATAGTGTGAGGCAAAGCCTATAATAATAGGAAATCTAAACAAAAAGTAATTAGGTGTGCATTGGAATTACTCTCTCCATTGTATTTGCTGAATTGGGGAATGAGAATGACTATAGGAAGAGTGATTTGAGGGACAATATGACTAATGGAATCATCCTGGTAGAAGTCCATTATTTTAACTATTTGAGTGATAGAAGCTTTAAACTTATGTAGCTCTTTGGTAAGGTCTTGAATCATCTATAAGGCTTGATCCAAGCCTTAGGGTATTTTGATGGGTTGTGGGGTTTCACAGATGGCTATGGGAGGAATTGGAAGGCTTGAAACTGTGTGATGGGAAATGGCAATGATAAAAGAGGTTGGGTGATCATGGCAGTAGGGGGGTTGAACAATCAAAATCATGTCTTCATTGAGAATTAAGGGATAAAGAGGGCAAAGGGAGTATGAGAGGCTTACATAGTTTGAGCTTCCACTGAGGAGTCCACCAAGATGGAGAAGGGATGGGATGTGGTAAACACCATAGGTGATGGTAGTGTGAAGCAAGGTTATGTTGCAAAGGGCATTGATGAAAACAAGGAGGTAGGTTAAGACATAGGCTAATATTGATGTATGGCAATAATGGGTGGTGACCCAAACATGATGGGATAAATAGGAGGAGACGAAGATTAAGGAACTTGTCCTACATATGACATGGGAGATAGAAAACTAGGAAGAGTTGTTTGGGGAGCCAATTATTAGAAGAGACTCCTAATAAAAGTGTTTGGTTCTTATTTAGCCTCAAACTCATCTTGCTCCTCCTAATGTTCTTCTAAGCTAATCTCCTCACTCCACTCATCTACATCTATGAGTTGTGTTAGCATATGAACATAGAAGTTAGTCAAAGGAATCTTAACATAAGGTGAGGGAATGTATTCTTTCCCATCTTGATGTACGATTTCAAATTAATGCTTGGCATCAAACTCAAAGCATGTTATGAAGAGACTAGCCTATGTCTTAGCATAGAGGAAGTTTTAAAATTCCTCATTGATAAATGTGAATTTTGGATTCTTACCTTCTGCCTAAGTGATTGTCTTCACTTTATGATTGTTAGATCCTTTGGGTCATAAATGCAAGCTGCATCTTACTTAGGGGCCATGTAGGTAAGGTTGTGAGGTAGTATGGTGGAACTATGAAAAGGCATTAATTAAGTATTTAACTAGGTTGTAAATCAAAAGTCTTAGTAAATGAGACTACTTAGCGTATAAGAGATCTAGTCTATAAAATATGGTAAAAAATTGCAATTGCAAGAGCAATGCAGGTGGCAATGGTAGCATTGTACACTACATTGGTAAAAATTATTTAATTAATTTTTAAATTTTTTATATGCCTTTTAATACAAGGAATAGTAAACATGTTGTAGATTGTTATTGGAAAAATTTAATGTAAAAAGGTCTAAGATAGATTGTCAATTATACATAAGGTTTAGATGACCACCCAACCACAACCTACAATGCAGAAAACACATTGGACTTTGGGAGAAGCCCAAAAGGAATTTTTTAAAAAATTACAAGTCAAATAATGGATCATGCTCTAGCCTTTGGAAAATCACAAAGGAAAATTTTTTAAAAAATTAATAGTGTAGTTTTTCATAATTTTTTGACACTAGGTTTTGAAATGTCTAGCAGTTGACGTAAAAATAGTAGATGGTCCAAACCTATTGTAGCCTATACACTAGGTTCTAAGAAGTCTAGCAATAACTAACAAACATTCAAGTCTATAAAAATAGGCTATAATTGTACATTGCATTTTGGGGAAATCCCAAAACAAATTTTCGATGTCAAATGAGGCCAAACAAGCTGTAGAGCAGTGTTGGTTTTGGAAAATCAACACAAAATTGTGGAGTACCAAGGCTGTGTTGGCTTTCAAAAGAAACCTAAAGTAAAATTTGAAGGTTTTTAAACATAGGTAAGCAATGGAAAAAATGGATTTTTGGGAAAAGGTAGAGCAGTTTTGGGTGAAGAATTTGGGTAGAGGCCCTCCTTCTAGCATTAGAAACTACAATGCTTAAAAAATTCAATGCTGGAAGGTTGAAAGTTTCAACACGATACCATTTAACTTTGGATCCATGGACCTCAAGAAAAGGATCTAAAGCACCTTGGATGATCTTGCTAATCATCCAAGGACTTATGATCTATTACCAATCTGAATCAAATAAAATTACAAATGCAAATCTAAGTGTTGACAAACATAGAATAAATTTATAATAAAAAAATGAAACTGAATACTTTTATTAAAATAATAAAAGGTCCATAGAAAAAAAGTTTGAAAAATATAAAATTTTAAGCTTTAATGCACAAAGAGCCAAAGGGAGAATGCTTGGAACTTGATATAGCTAGCAAGATATGCTTTGTAGTTAGCTCTACTTTCAATGGTTTTATATATTCTACACCTCAAACTTGTCATTGCTTTCTCTATCACTGGGATCTGTGCTAGGGTTGAAAGAATGGCTATGGACTCTTGGTAGATCTGTAATATCTAAAATTTTTAATGTTCATATTGAATGAAAATTGCCAAACAAAAAATGTCCTTACAATGAGGTTAACTCTGGTTTAAAAAGGCCATTAGGCACCTGATTCATTGCTATAAACTTTTCCATAATTGCGAATAGACTACTAAAATTTTTTGGCATGTATAGGGCATCTCTTGGTAGCTTATTAGGAAATTTTGATAGTTTTATGTTTTTCTGCTCTACCTCCATATGTTGCCTAGTGTATAAACTCAAAACCCAAATTTTATGTGTTGTCTTTGTAGTTTGCTTAGTGTACAAAATTTTCATGGCCAGTGTATAGGTTGAGAAATGCCAAATTTGATGGCATGCAAGGCATTTCAACCCTTCTAAGCTTGGGTACATGAAATCTATAGTTTTTCCCACTTGGAAGATGAGGCATTCATAGCTTATGAAGTATTTTTTAGCCTCCATAAGCTAGGATGTATGAGATCTATGGTGTATAAGCTAAAAATCTCATATTTTATGTTAAAATACTATCTCAAATCCTAGTGATAAAGGTTACAATGCTAGATTTTGGAAAAAATAAGGCAATTATGTCTACATTATTTTTCCACCAAATTACAAATAATTTTGATTATAGGCTACCACATGAATTTTCTTTGGGATGTTTCACTTCTCTCATTTTTAATTTATCATATTCACTTTGCAACAATAAAAGTTTTGATTATTTTACAATTGATGTACCTTCATAGGTTGCTTCTAACATTTCCCAAATTTCTTTAGTGGTCTTACATCTAGCTGCATTGTTAAATTCATATTTTCTTAAAGTACAATAAAGACAATTCTTTGCTTTAGAATCAAACATGAACTTATCTCTTTCATATTGCATCCATTTGCTTTTTGCCTTGGTAGCTGGTGTTTTGCTATCTATGGGAAGAGTGTAATCTTTGAGAATAGATTCCCAGACTTCAAACTCCATGGATTTAAAGAATCCTTGCATTTTTACTTTCCAATACTCAAAGTTGATTCCATTGAACATTGGTGGCTTGATGTAGGATGTCCCTTCCATTGTTCACTCTTGAGATGTTAAGCTCCAAACCTGAGAGTACTAGACTTTGATACCACTTGAGGATTAAGAACTTAGAAGGGGGGTTGAATAAGTTCCCTAAAAGCCACACATAATTTTTGCATCATTTCCCAACTTGGGTACCTCCACACTCAGAGGGTAGAATCCTTGCAGACCTCTATATTTTATTGCTTAGGAAAATGTTTTTTAGAGGACATCATAACCTTTACAAAGTTTTGAGCTCTGTATGGAGTGTTTTCTTGTTGAAAAAACACTCAATCCTGCAGGTCCCAATAAGCTTTAAAATGTAGTTTCAAGGATCCCACAACCATTACAAAATGTGAGCTCTACATTGAAGTGTTTCATCACTATGAAACCACTCAATCCTGCAAGATACTGACAAGCTCACAAGATTTCTTCTCACAAGGAGCACAAAAACCCCGTAGGGTTATAAAGAAAGAAGAAGAATCAAGGAGAGAATTTAACTCAATTACAAATTTCTTACAATGAAGTTCTCAATTCATGCAACAAATTATAAGTGATAGCAACAATGAAGAACAAATATAATTCAGTTGATAAAGAAAATAAATGATATTCAATGAATAGTGTTTTTTACATTTCCCAAGAATTCCACTTTGACTTATACCCTTTGAATTTTTTAAAATTCCTTAGAATTCATGCAATAGCTATGAAACAGCTAGTGTGGATGTCTAATTCAAAGTTGAGATGTCTAACTAAAATCACTTTCAATTTTGGAAAGATGTCTACTTGAAAATTGAGATGTCTACCTTGAGATGCCTAGTCCAAGATGTCTCTGCTATGAGTGAGACGTATGTTGTCAATTAGAGATGTCTAGCATGCAAGTCTACTTTGAATCATGGAGCATTTCTCTATCATTTTGGCATCTTAATAGTCCTTGGAACATCTTCATTTGAGTCATAGGCTCTGTTTGCATCCTAGCTCTCATCTTGCCATTCCAACTCTCATTCATCTTAGCTTCATTCTCATTCAAGCTCAGTTCTTCTTTTGAAGTCTTATCTCAACTTGTTCCTTCTTGGCTCTGCAAGACTACAAACACATTCCCCATTTTCTCTAAGGTTTTGACATACCAAAAGATCATCAATGCCCTTCCTAGAGATGACATGACCTAGAACTACCCCTTTTGTAACCATAATATGGCTTTTTTTCCAACTTAACTTTAGATTTCGTTGGATGCGTATTTCTAATACTAATTCTAACCTATCTAGGTTTTGATCAAAGGAATTTCCAATAATGAAAATTCATCCATAAAAAGCTCAACAAATTCTTCAAGCATATTAGTGAATATTAAGATTATGGATCTTTGAAAGATGGCTAGATAATTACATAACCCAAATGACATTTTTCTAAATACAAATGTACCAAAAAGAATGTGAATGTAGTTTTATGTTGATCTTCAATGGCTATGGATATTTGGTTATAACCACTGAATCCATCTAGGAAACAATAATATTGATGTCCTTGTAAATGTTTAAGAATTTAATCAATGTATGGTAATGGGAAGTAAACTTTTCTTGTATATTGATTTAACTTTTTAAATTCATGCATACTTGTCATTTGTCATTTTTCATAGGTACCACAGTTATAGGACAAATATATTTACAATTCAAGATGGGATAAATTATCCCTTCTTTTCATAGTTTAGTGATTTTTTCTTTCATAATTTGTTTCAATATAGAGTTAATTCTTCTAGGAGGTATTCATATTGATTTAGATCCATCATCTAAGTAGATATGATGTTGACATATGTTTAGAGATATTTTTTCCTTCAAATCTTCATAAGTCCAAGCAAATGCATCCATTTTCCTTATTAATGCATCTATTAGCTTATCCTCTTGTTCGATTTTTAATTCAGAATTTATAATTAAAGGTTTATGCTTAGCTAAAATGATGTATTTAAGTGTGGCTAGTAGTTTGTTTAAGTTTTATTGCACTTTCTTGTAAGGGGTTTTCCAATGTTAATATGTTAGATCCAAAATATAATGATTGATGATCTTTTTCATTAATATGGACTTTCTGTTGATTGTTAAGAACCTTTGGTTCTTCATCCTTAGCTAACATCACCGAGGCCATTTTGTAAATCATTTTTACTTTTTGACATCTTTCTAAAACATTCTTTTTAAGGTTAAAAATGTTTAGGTTAAATGTCATATTAGCGAAGGATGGTTACAATAATCTTGAACGACAATCAATTATGGTATTAGCAATGGCTAACCAAGGTCTTCTTAGGATAACAACAAAACAATCTAAATCATGAACCTCTAGTATGACAAAATTAGTAAGATATAATTCATCCTCAACTTTAATTATAATGTCTTTCACTATTCGTAAGGGTGATGTTATACCATCTACCAAAGATATAGTCATGTTGGTATCCTTGATGTCTAAAATACATAGTTGTTAAGCTAACTTAAATGACATGATGTTTATACTTTTCCTTAAGTCTATTAGTGCATTCTGAATGTATCTAGACTTAATGGTACTGGGGATGGTTCAAGTTCCAAGGTCCTTGTACTTTGATAGTAGCCTCTTTTGAATAGGATTTATTATATAATGCACTAAGTATACTTCTTATGGGATCTTTATCTTTCTCCTTTTGGTGCATAAAGTTTTAAGATACTGATGAGCAGCAAGTAGTCCCTACTCCCAACCATATGAATCACAAGTGTTACACTAGTGATTCGGTTGAATTCCATGGACCTTAGCTCTTCAAATGCCCATAGCAAAGATAGTGACCTACAGACATGATCATTATCTTCTTGGCTTCACTTGTGTCAGTGCAAGTGTATGGTTAAGTAAGAGCCAAGGTACATGATTTGTATTAATTTTTATATTTTACTCTAATTATCTTAAGTGTTAGTAAACTAATTAATTGGATATTAATTTAAGTAACTATCTAGTACTTTAGTCTATTTCCTAACATAAGTATCTAGGCCCACCTTCTGTAAACATCCTGAACTCACTACAACGCTACTAGGTTACCAAGTGTTAAGCTACTAGGTGTACCAAGTGATAACACTGCTAGGATTACCAAGCATCAATGGTATGCTCAAGGTGGTCGTACTTATGTGTATTAATTAAACACATTGATTAATTAATAACATGAATATAAAGTGCATGAATAGTAAAGTGCATAAAAGTAAACATTAAGCTATTTCAAGTGCTACAAGGTATTTTAAGAATCTCATCTTTATTGCTGTCACATCAATGTGTATATGTACATTGGTGCTCAAATAAGGATTTGTACAATCCTTGAAATCCTATTGTAGGTACTAAGAAAATATTCTAACTATTACAAAAAGAAATTGCAAGAACTTTGTTATGCTATTGATTCAATGGTTCTAAAAATATGGTGGGTACATGCATTTATATAGGCAAACATAGACACTATGTCAACGCATCAACTTATGTGTTGATGGGATGCATCAACACATGTCCATTGATGCAACCCAAACTTTATAATTCATCAAATACTTAGCATAAAGAGAAGTGCTTTGGATTTCTTGATATAAGGGAATGTTGAGGTGTATATCCTTAAAAGATCTTTCTAGATGGTCCTCCTGATGTAGTTTCTTAGCCAACCTATTAGGGTATAGTGTTAGTATGACCCATGCCTTCTTTGATGGAAGTTTAGGAGGTATTAATGATGATGAGGTAGAAGTGGATGATGATGATGATGTTAAAGGTGTGTTCACTCTATGTTCTTGATCATCATCATCATCTTTGTTATGTTCATCATCATTCTCTTGTGTCTTTGGATAAGTAATGATTTATGTTCATCATCATTCTCTTGTGTCTTTGCACTTTCACATCCCTACCAGGGGAATAAACTAAAGCTCCTTGTGAAATGTTGGTTGTTCTTTGATTTAATAATTCACCTATAGTTGCACTTGGTCTTAGAGAAAGTTGATTTCCCTAGTAATAAAAAAGTATGGAATTTGGTTGGATGTAAAGGGTTGTGTGCTAGATGTTGAGGGTGCAAATATTAAAGTGTTCAAAGGAATTCCTACACCTAGACCACCTACCCATGTTTGAATTAGATGACTAAATTCAATTTCCATTGTCGAAGTTAAAAATGACATTGAGAAGAAAGGTCCCAAATATATATTAACTTGTGTGCTAGTCATATTGGTAAATGGAACTTATTTTCCTATAGGCTTCGCATTAATATTTGATGAAAAATCCTAAGACACTTGGCTTTTCCCATCATTTGATTCTACGTGAGGTGTCTCAAAGTGGGATTCCATTGGCTTAAAGAGAGGATTACCAAAGGGCACTAAATTGCACCACTCTAATTTTGTGGACTCTTCTTCTTTTTGAAAAGTTTATAATCTATTGAATGGAAACTTTATTTTAAATTTTTCTTTACTATTTTGACTTGTTTGTGGTTTCTTTTGTTTATGTTTGTCTGAAGTAGGGGATTCTAAAGGATTTTTTTCTTATAATTTTTTAAATCTCCACCTCTCAAAGAGATGGAGTTGTCTACAATATCCCTCTTATATCTACTAGTAAGTGTTCTTCTCGATTGGATTCTCATAGGTCTTGGTATTTCTTTATTTTGTGTATGTTTAGTTCTAATTAATCATTATATAATTAACATACAAATGATGAAAAAGATTAAAGTAAAAAATAATCCTAAGGTCCATACCCCACATTTATTGCAATAGAAATTGAAAGAAAACTAGAGATTTTCACAGTTATTATACATGTTCCTAATTGATTCTTTTTCAAAAGCATGTAAATAAATAATTTAAATATAATAAAATAATTAAAATATCAAACCTTAGATTTTGATAGATTTCAAAGAAAATGATTTTTCCTTCACTTTTCCTTGAATCATGAAATCTATTCTATGGTTTAGGGTACTTTTATGGATCTTTCAAATTTCTCTTAATGATGTCTCCTCTATTATAAACTTGGAAATGTGAATCTCTTTGCATGTTTCCTTATCCCATGCAAGAGATATTTCATCTAACATTTCTCTAAATCTAAAATTATAAATCTTGCATTTGAAAGAAAAAAATTCACCCTAAGATATTTATATTTAAACTTGTATATTTAAAATTTTCAAATCAACCTTTCTAAATCTAGATTTTCATATCTAAACTTAAAGATCAGAATTTTTAAATTTGATTTTTCAAATCTGAAATTTTGAATCCAAAATTTCCAAATTTAAGTATTTAAATCTGATTTCTCAAATCTAATGTATCAAATCTAATTTTTCAAATTTAAAACTTCAAGATCTGAATCTAAAATTTTCAGATCTAAATTTTTAGATTTGATTTCCCAAATCTAAAATTTTTAGATTTGATTTTTTTAAAGAAAAATTAGAAAATTACAAGAAGAAATTAAACAAAAAAATAGAAGTAGAATAAAGAAAAATCTACTCTACTAACCTTCAAGAAAAATCCAATCAAGTTATTCTAAAAATCAAACTATTCTAGGAAATTAAAAATAAGAAAAGAAAAAGAAAATCATGTAAGAGTAAACCATTATTCTAATTAGTTGAATGCCACTTAATTATAAGAAAAGAAAAAGAAAATCATGTAAGAGTAAACCACTATTCTAAGTAGTTGAATGCCACTTACTTATCCTGTAACAATGCCAAAATGATAAGCTTTTTTACAATTGATTTTTTTATGTTGTTGGTTCATCATCTCATCTATGACTCACTTGAATGTCATACTCCTCAAGGTAAGCCTAGGTTTTTTTAAGTACCAAAAAGTAATGGAGAACTCAAGAGTTTATTGCATCTTCCCTTGACATTCCAACTTCTCCCTCAATGAATATCTATCACATATAGATTGCTAGTATATTCGAGTACATTATTGCTTTCTAACATAAAGCAAAGATATGCAAAGGACTCCAACTTCTCTTTCACTAAAATGAAATAATATTTGTACAAAATTTACATCCTTGAATCATACAAAGATAATGAGAAAAGGTTGGTACATGGATGAAACCCCTTACCTCACTCTAGTATTGAGAAAGAATTCCCAACTCCACTCATACACATGAAATGAGAACAATAATACAAGAATAGAAAGAGAAATGGAAAAACTCAACAATGTCCTTAAGGGAATGAGCAATGGGACAATAGGAAAGCATAGATCTCAAAATACCCTCCTCAAGTATTAGGGAGAATAAGGCATAACACCTTAATTTATACAAATTTAGGTTACGTTTAATGGAGAGATAAGGATCATCAATGGACCTTAAAAGTATTTATCTACTAGGTAGGTGGCTTCGTAATCTTCACCTACTGGGTAGGTGGATTTCAAGTCTTCACCTATAAGGTAGGTGTTTCAAAGTCTTTACCTAGTAGATAGATGGCTCCCAAGGTATCCTTGTTGAATTTCCCCAAACTTCACGTGCTAATGATAGGTATAGACCATTTCTTCCTGTATGTTGTATTTAACAAGTGCTCTTCATGGCCAACTTTGACCATTCATAACTTTCATGTTTGGAATCCATTTTACATAAAATAGTGGTTAAAATTAGTTAATTCAAACATTTCAAACAAGATGATGTGGTTAAAGTTTTTACCTGAGATCATTTAATTCCTATTACTAATCCTACAAAATGAGATATGCCAACATATTATTAATGAGATAGAACATAATATAGATGATAATAATTGACTAAAATATACTTAGTAGTCATCTAACATAAAGTAAAATAAACATTATTTATTAAGAAATATTACTACTTAAGGTGCTCATCAGGAGTTATTGTGCATACTTAGGCTTATAATCTAAGCTTATTTTGGTGTCTAGTGTTTTGTTAATTAATCATTTTTCCTAGTGTTCACTTTCTTTTCCCACTTTTCTATTTTGAGGTAATATCCCATCACTTCTTGGAGTTTTAAAGTTTCATCCAAGATTTAGGAAGTTAGTTGGATATTTTCTTGATTCTAGCTTCGTCTAGATGTAAAATTCAATTTGGAGAGTAGGGGATGAGCACATCCCTTTGTGTGTTTCCAATGAAATTTTGGAAAAATTTTGATTGGAAAGTGACCATGTATGCTACTATCTAGGAGGTAGCACATCCCTTTTATCTCATGTTTGAAACGTATAAATATCAAAGGTGGAGATCTCATAACTTATCTTTTGCTTCTAGTTTTCCTTTGTTTTATTTTATTTATTTTATTTTGGATATGAAGAGCTTCTGCTCCCTTGGGTAGGTGTGTTATTTTCTTACTTTTTATTATATATTTTGAGTTATTACTTCATCATGTAATGAGTCTATGTTAGAGTGCTATCATATTTTTGTAGCCTTGAACCATTTCATTGATGTACAGTCAAGTGTTAGCATAGTGAATAAAGCTTATGCTTTCCCTTTTGATTTTCCAATGTTGATATGCATTAAACCATAAAAATACAAAAAATACAATCTCACTTATCATTAATTAATATATTCTTTAATTCATTATTATTATTTTTAATTCATTTATTATTAGTTAGTTGTGTAAAATTGCAATGATTTAACCTTACTTAAAGAGATTGCATCTATAGGACATGATGTTGAGCCATTGAATATGTAGTTGAGAAGCTATTTATTTGTTTTCCTTGTGTGAGATATTACACCTATTTTACAAGAGATTACAATGCAAGTGTACATGTATGTTGTTGCATCTACCATAAGGGATTGTAATGCATGTATGTAAGGTTGCACATTGCACTTGTATTGCAGGTGATTACAATGAAAGTTTACATATTAGATTTGTGGCTAGGTAAGATTGATGGTGGTGTAGTGGAAGCAAGACTATAGAGCAAACTGTAAAGTGGATCTATAACATAATGGAAATAGGAGAAGAATTTAACAATGGTAGTAAACAATAGCAGTGTCAACAAGGGTTGCAGTAGTAACAATAGTGAGTAAAAGCTACAGCCACAACAACAGTAAGCAACTAACAACAATGAGATAGGGACAACAATGAAACATCAATGGTAGCAAGAACAATAGCACCAACATTGGCAGAAGATTGTATCTATAGTAGGGTGTAGGAGAATCTTGAATGTAAGCTCTCTTTCAAATTAGCCTTGCCAAAATCTAAACGTAGAAGATGTGATGCATCAATCTTAGAGACTTCACTGTGTATTTAATTAGGTTTGACAATGTTGTGGGTACCTTTTAAGGTATTTTAATGAGTAAATTTATTTAAAGGATTGTGATGAGTATGTTTATTTATCGTTTTATTTTTAAATAAAAATACATAAAAATTATAAAAATTATTTTTTCTTTATATTATAATACAAGATGTTTTATGTTAATACTTGACACATTTATAATAATATTTGCCCAAAGATATATAGTCAAAATAGAACTTTATAACTGAACATTTCCCACCACAAATCCATAGATTTTAACTTCTAAACTAAGTGTCTATCAAACTAGCAACCTCTCATCTAACAAGACAATAATTTGATCACCTAAGCCACCTATCATTTTTCCAAATAAATGTGGGGGCATGTGGTGTTGGAACCTTGAAATAATTGTAATATTAATACACCCCAAGATATATAGTTTAGTTAGAACTTTATAACTCAACATTATTGACTAGAATTAAACACATAATTTACAGTTTTAAAATCAAGATTCTTACCATTAGGCTAACACCTTATTTTTACCTTCCATGTTGTTAATACATATCATATTATATCAAATCAGTTACGCAAATTTCCTTTTCATTTTCATTTTCATGGTTTTTTTTACACTTTAATAGAAAATTGGAAAATCATTTAATAAAAAAATGCACATGCATATACAACTATTTTCTTCAAAGATATTTTCAATGTATATTTGTTTCAGAGGATTTTGATCATTTTCTCTCTAATTGTGAGCATTTACCTAATATTATTCATAGCAATTACAATCATGTTCTTAAATAAGATATCTCCCTTACTGAAATTAAAGATGTAATGTTTAGCTTGGCCAATAATAAAGCTCTAGGCTTTGAGGAATTTTCATTGAATTTTTTTAAAAAAACATTGGGATGTTGTTGGTATGGATCTTCATTGTATTTTTGTAAAAGTAATTAAACAATGTTTTCTTGATCAAAAGCCAAATAAAGGAGTCATAAAACTTATTCCTAAAAAAGGTTACCTTTCCCACATTGATAATTGATGTTCTATTACTCTTCTAAATTCTATTTATAGAATTTTTGCTGAATGTCTTGCTAAAGTTTAAAACTAGCTATTCCTTAGTTAATTATTCCAATGTAAAATAGCTATGTCAAAGATAGATATATTTTGATAATGTTGATGAGACATCAAATGAAATTTTGAATGTCTATTGTAAGCCCTGAATTTGGAATGTGTGTCACGTGCCCTATGTTTGTAGTTTATCATGTTCTATTATTGTTTATGTCTCCCCAAGTATGCTCCCTTATCTATTATATCACACATTTGGATTGTATGTGTGATTCCAAGCTCCTTCGAATAATTATAACTACATTCAAATGTCCTATGGTCCATCTAGCATGTTCCCTTAGGTACTAGATCTCATCCAAAACTAACACTTAGGATTCTAGTAGGGTGATGTGCTAACTTCCCTATGTCAACACACTCACTACGTTAGTGCCCCTACATTAGCACATCCCCTACTTGTAGCTATGTTAATAAACCTTTGTTGACTCCTAGGCTTTGATGAACCTCTATTGACTCTTGGATATTGATGAAGCTCCATCATTATATTGCAAAAACTATAAATACTCAAGATGAGCTCTCATACACATCTTAGCATACTTAGATAATTTATTTTAACTTTTGACATATAGTTTATGTGAAAAACTCTTATTCACTTAAGTTGATTTCTTTCTTTGTTGTATGTGTATTTTGAATTGTTACTTTCACAAGTACGACTAGACTCTATTAGAGTACTACCTTGCTTACATATCTCAGAACCATTTGGTTGATATGGAGTCTAGTGTTTATACAATGAATCAAGCTCATGGTTTTTCTTTATTACATCGTTGATGCCTTAAACATTAAAAAATTAAAAATACTTATTTAATTTTTATTTTATTAGGCTATGATGAATTTTTCCTTATCCAAGGAGATCATGACTATATGCCATTATGTTGGACCATTGAGGATGTGACTAAGAGCTATTTTTAATGCCTTTCATGTATAGGGTTACACTTGTTCCTAAGAGGAATTGCAACATAAGCATTATGCTTGTCCTCAATGGGGATTGCGATGCATATGTGTTTATGTTCACTTAGTTTTTTATAAATATAAAATCCATAACAATTATAAATATTTTCTCTACCTCTCACCATGACAATACAAGTTTTATTGGTATCATATGTGTTATAATCTCTTTTATATTTATTGAATGCAATAATATACACGAGTATTCTTGGTAATCTACTCAACATCATCTTCCAAGCTTATGATCGAATCATACTATGATTTGTATAATAACTCTCATTGGTCCAAAAATGGTGGGATCCCTATAATTGGTGCCATTGCCAAGGAAGACATTAGTGAATTACCTTGAAATACTTATACATTTACAATTTTCCTTTTTAACTTTTTAATTTTATAGGAAATAAAGGATTGAAGCAATCATGTATAAACTAAACAATTAAAATTAATTGAAGCAAAAATCTCAATTACTTTAACAAACATGGTGAATGAAGTAGCACCTTCTATCATAGTGAAATTTCATCAAGAAAAATTGGGACAATGGTGTGATGCAAATGGACAATTTTACAAAGAACCTAAAGAAGCTATACTTGTTACCATCAAGGAGGCTTTGTCCAAGTAAGGATTCATTAAGAATTTGGTAGATTATGAACCCTTATCACCCCAATAATTAGAGTATGCTACTTAAGAAAAGTAAGAGCTTCATGATATGATTGCAAAGTAGAAGTATGTATGGTTTGATAGTTAGATCTGTATAGATTTGATGTTGGAATATACGTGGGTCAATTCAAGTGATCTCATCATAGGACCATGCAAATGCAATTGGCCATTTATTTACCACTTCCAGTAATTTTCTCCTTTGTTCCTTATCAAGTTTGGCATTTATAATTACTAGTTTCTTATTATTCAAAAAAGAATATTCAAGTGTATATGGTAGGGTTTTTAGTTCTAAGGATTTTGGTTCATGTATTTCTTGTCTCTCTAGTCTTCCCCATTCAATATATTATTCTTGAAATGACTTGATGTCAGGAGGTTGTCTTTTAAACTATTTCATCTTATCAATTTTTTCTACATAGGTAGTTGTGATTCTACTTGTAGGTTCTATGCATATATTAGATTCAATCTCCTCTTCAAGTATCAGCCACTGGGTGCCTTCTTGTTGGATGCCTACTGCATACAGATACTTTTGTACACACATATCTTCTATACATTCATTACATGCTATGATGGTGTTGTTTTTTATTACCCAAAGTTTCTACACACAATTGCACTCATTATCACTATATGCGATGCATGGAACTCGATGTTGCTGTATGATTCGGACTTTATCTTCCTTGGAAATTTCCAAGGACAAGTCTCTAATTCCTAGCTTAGCATCTATGGTGCTAAGCCATGCCCTTTCCATAATTATAGGAAATTCTTCTTTATTTTTCCCTACATGGATGACAAGAAAATTAGCAAGATAAGACAATCCACTTATGGTGGTGATGACATCTTCTACCTACCCAAGTGGAATGAAAATTGACTAATTTGCAAGCTCTAGTTGGATGTTGCTTTTCTTCAGTGGAGAAAGATTCTAGGATTTGTACATATCTTGTGAAATTAGATTTACTCCTAACCCAAAATCTAGTAGAACCTTGCAGGGTTTATGTTCTACTATCTGTAGATACACTTTTCATCCATAGAATTTAGAAGCATAGTATTCTTTTGAGGAGTATGGGTGAATGCAATGAATGTAGGTGAAGTGTCCATACTTTGAACCTTCTTGGGACTTGTCTTGAAAAATGGATGTTTCCTAGATCTAAGTTCATTTACCATTATCTCCTCTTGTATATTAGCTACCTTGGTAGCACTCTTTTGCTATGGTTGTGTTGGAAGCTCTCCTTACATGACTAGTACTGGCACTAGTGAAAGGGAGTTAGAAGTCTGTGATGAGGGATCAATTGTTGGTTGATGCATGTAAGAATTTAGATTCATTGATGAGGTACTAGATTGATGATATTCTAATAGGTAGTAGTGAGAGGAAACATGGACTGAAGTGCTTCCTAGAGAGATGGGGCATTGAACATAGTACCCATAGGGATCAAGTTATTTGTATGGATACTTTTGCCTTGGTGATGGAATTCCCTATGCTTGTGGTTGTTACCACTACTGATACTACTCATGCAACTGAGGATATGCCCCACTTGGATACCATGTTTGCTGATAAGGTTGTTTGAAGTTAGCTTGAGGATAAGGTAATCTTTTTGGCATCTATTTTTTAACAAATTTTTGATTAAGTACATATACCCTAGACTCTTATAAGTGGGCCATGATAGGGCAACATCCCTTAGGATGTTCATATTGGTACACTTTTCATCCTTTCTCATCTTCTAAGTTAGATTCTATTACATCTTCTATCGCAGCAATCTTTCATTTATTTCTGTATTGTTCTTGCCCATTATCTCTTCTTTTCTTCTTATCTTTACTTTGGTGTAGGGCTTGTTCAATCTTTTCTTCTACTATCTTAAATGCTATGGCAAATTTCTCATCTATGAAATCCCACATGTTTTCTACCTTAGTTGTTATATCATTAATTGATTTTTGAATAGGCATAGCCTTTTATTGGATTGTATCTTGTAAGGTTTCCTCTTCTTGTCTTTCACATATTTTCATATCCCTTTTCCTTATTATTGGATCTCGATTGTACTCTTTAGCTAATTCTCTCTCTCTCTCTTTTAATTTTTCTTTCTTTTTCACTACTTGGTAAATAAGTCTTTGAATACAATGAGCAATTAGTTTGGATAACCTACCTTGAGCATATACCCAAAGAGTTTTCTTGTTATGTTTCTTAGCCCATTGACAACGTGTTGTAGTTGTTGCTTTTGAGAAAAACCATGACCTTCATGCACCCATTTCTTCCATTCTTGAATTTATTTTCTAAAGTTGGACACTCTTGAATAAGTTTGATATTTATCATTGAAAAGCTCTAACATGGTACTCCATCTTCAGATCAATTCTAATTCTAAGGACCTATACCAAGTTTCTTCCTCTTTGATGAGTGTTCTAGGGAACAACTTCAATTTCTGCCAATCATTATCTATATTTTGAAGGACACAAGCACTATTGAATGCTTGGAAATGGTGTTGTAGATCTACATTATATTCACCTTAAAATTTTGGGACATTATTCATATTTAGTCACTTGATGCAACTATTCCTCACATGCCTAGTAGAAATATACATTGCTTCCCTAACATGAATCATGTTATGAGTGGCTAATAGGGGTTCTTCATAATCTTTAGGTTCATAAGCTCTATTGTATCAGTGATCCCTTCAATGTTCATAATGCTCTCTCTCTCTTCAGGCCTAATTCTTTCTCTTCCTTACTCATATTCATCTTCTTTATCATCAAGATGTCTTCTTCAATGCTCATGTCTTTTGGGATCCCTTCTTCTTTCCCTATTGTGATCTCTTACTCTTTGTTCTCTCTTCTCATACTCTTAGAAGGATTGTGAGGAGGAAGAGGAAGAAGTTGGAGAATAGTGCAATCTAGTTCTCCTTCTATGACTCCTTGATTCATTCCATTTTGATTCAGTAGAGGTTTTATGCCTTGAGCTCCTCCTTAATGTGGATTCTTCCTTATCTTCTTTGGCCATTTTTGTGAGAGATAAATGCAACTTTATTTTAATGGGATCTTTGATATATGTTACTAGTGTTTGAGATTGAGACTCATGGATTTGATAGAATTTCTTTGTATGAAACATTGCATCATCTCTTTCCTCTAGGGAAACCATTTGTGGTACTCTCTTTCCTTTATTAAGCTCTTGATTTGTTCCATAGGAGCATCCCTTCTTACTTGGGCTTCAGTTGGTTGGTAAGGCCTAGTCATGTGCTTTGTTATGTAGTACCCCTCTTGTACATGATCAAGGTTTGACCTTACAAGGATTTCTTGAACCATCAATGGTGTAGAATGTTTTGGAGACAAAACAATATTGCCCTGTAAATCTCTCCATCTTAGTTGTTCATACTAGTAAAAGAAAAATGTGAAATTAGGATAATATGAATCAATTTGTGCATAGAAAATCCTAGTTTGCATGGCCACACTCCAGTCTTCTTCATCATATCCTTTTTCATGGTTCTTAGGAATTTCATTAGTAGGTGGTGATTTCATCATAAGTGCAAAATTCATATTATGTTTTTGACTCTTTTAATTATGTGTGTGTGAATTAAAATAATTAATTCAAGTGACAAAAATTGACATTGTAATTCTTAATATAACAAACTCTATAAAATTAACTACTAAGTAAACATTGATACATCCTCGGCAATAGTGCCAATGATGAGTGGCTAGGTATTCCAACACCCCACCATACAAGTCATGAGTGTTCGTGTTTGACCAAATCGTAATCTATTGATGGAGATTGTAAGTATGTTAGTCATTGATAGTTGGTTCATGATCGTTGTCTTCTCACATTAAGTTAGTAATGTTCAAGTAGTATAGTTTAACTCACAATGAGGTATATGATATCATGATGTTGTGGGCTCAAATGAATCTTAAGTGTTTTCATAATGAAAGTGAGAATAAGGTATAATTCTAAATAAAAATAGAAATGTAACCTATCCTAGCTCATGGTGATAAGCATCTATTCCTAGCTTGCCATAGATGCCACGATCTCATATAGCTATTATTAGGATTATTAAGTGAATTTACTAGTGAATGAATCTAGTGAATTCACTACTAGATTATCAAACAATTACAATTAACACTTGAAACCAATTGTACTTATTCTAAATTACTAATGGACATTGGAAAAGTAAAGTACTTAGGAAATATAAAGAGCTGAATCAAAACAAACATATTAGAAAATAAAAGTAAACTAAGTGAGATGCTACGATGGTAAGAAATAATCTCAATCTTTATTGTCAATCATGAATTGTGTCCAAGTATAATCGACTCAAATAAAGACTTCATACAACTATTAGTTACCACACTACAAGCATTCACTTCTAACTCTAACTCTAAGTATAACTCATAGAAAGAAACTACAAGAATTTTGCTAAGTGTTATGCAAAAGTTGTTCCAACAATTTGATAGTGGGTTGGTATTTATAGTCATGATTAGACCCCACCACATCATATCTATGATGACATAGTAGAGCTACAATATTGTAGTATGATATTACTTCATTGGATTTTATCACCTAGGAAACATTCAAGGTGAAAACCCTAGCAAAAATTAGTTCCTAGACCATTAGTAGTAACACAACTTCAAGATTGAAGTACAAAGAAAATTAATAAATATAATGGAGAAGAATTGTAGGTGAGGATTGTAGCTTAGGCATTGGCAAAATTTTATTGTATTATCAAGGATGCTTCTTTAGACCTGCTTATATTTTGCTCAAGTTAAAAAAAATAAAATTAAAATAAAAGGGGATAAGATAATTTATTTTTGATGTGGTTTGGTACAAGAACAAAAAAAACAAAGGAATATAATATAGATAAGAATAAGAATAAAAAGTAGCATAATGGAGGTAGGAATATCTACAGTAAAGAAAATCAAGGTAGATTTGCCTTCATCCCTTCATCCACCTTATAATTTTTCCTCTTGAAAGTAAAGCTACTTTGAAGAACATTCCAGACCATTTTAGGAAATTAGGTCTAAATAAGATCAAATACTTATCAAAATTAGAGAAAATTTTCAACAAGAGTTAATTTGGTGGGTACATCTATGAGATTTGCTTCAATAGATATCTTATTTAGAAAAATCCTTTGCTGTTTAATTTTCTTCCATATATAGTAATACTATATTTCAATGTGCTTCATTTGGGCATAAAAAGTTGGTTTCTTGGATATGCTTATGGCACTTTAACTATCAAAGCTAATATTAATTAGAGTTTGAGTGATGCCAAGTTCAACTATTAGCCTTTGAAGCAATATAGCCTCTTTGCATGCTAAGTTAGCAACAACATAGTCAACTTTAGTGGTAGATTGAGCAACACAAGATTGTTTTTGAGTTTTCTAAGAAATAACATCATGAAATATGTTAAACACACATCTACTAGTTGATTTTTTACTATCAATATCACGGCCCCAATCTACATCAACAAAGCCATAAAGTCCATTGGAATCATTTTTGTAATGGATTCCATAATTCATAGTGTCACAAAGATATCAAAAGACTAGTTTTATTGCAACCTAGTGTTTTTTCTCTAGATTAGGCATATACTTGCTAAGTTTTCTAACAATGTAAGCAATATCATGTCTAGTAAAGACCATTACATACATTAAATTGTTGATAGTACTAGCATATGGGTTTTTAACCATGAGCTCTTTTTCTTCTCTTGTTTTTGGACATTGTTTAATTAAAAGTTTTATACCAACTTCACAAGGTGTAGTCACATGTTTGCAATCTTGTATATTAAAATTTTTAAAAATATTTTCAACATATGCATACTATTCAAGTCAAAGTCTTTTATTAGCCTTGTCTTTTTAATTTCCATGCCCAAGTTTTTTGATACAACATTAAGATCCTTCATATCAAATTAAGAAAACAGATGAAGTTTTAACTCCTAAATATCATGTATGTTATTACCTACTATTAACATGTCATTGACATATAGCAACAAAATAACATATTTTTCACTTGTATTTTTAACATACATATAAGAGTTTTCTACACCTCTAACAAAGTCAAGATTTCTCATGTGGTCATTGAGCTTTTTAATCCACATCCTTGATGCTTGATTGAGCTCATATAGTGATTTTAATAATTGATGCATCATATACTCTTTTCCTTTTAACTCAAATATTTTTGGTTGAAGCATATAGATTTCTTCCTCAAGATCACCATTGAGGAATGCTGTTTTCACATCCATTTGTCCAAGTTCAAGATCATAAACAAATATAATGGACAACAATGATCTTATGCATGTTAATTTAACTACTGGAGAAAACATTTCATCATAATAAATTCCTTTTTTTTTCTATAATATCCTTGTAATGAGTTGAGCTTTGAATTGTATTCTAGATTTTATCTTCTATAGCCATTTATTTTAAATGGGTTTCCTACTTGGTGAAAGTTCAATCAATTTCAATGTTTTATTCTTATAAATTGATGAATTTTAGCATTCATTCCTTATTTTCATTTTATGTTTTGCATGGATAAACATGCCTCATCATATGTCGACAGCTCATCATTTTTTGTAAAAAATAAATATTCCTCTAGATGTAATGCTAATCTTCTTGTACATGTTGAACGTCTTAATGGCTCATCTTCATTAAAACTATTTTCTTCCTCTTCATGTTGTTCCTCCTCATCTACCATGCTATCACAATCCTATTTGCTAGGGGTAATATCCCTAACCAAGAAAGGATGACCCTCATAAATTTTATTATTAATTTTAACAAGTACATTTATAGAAGTTATATCATTTGAAGGAGTTTTAGCATTTGAAGATTACTCCTTCATAGATCCACATTTTTCTCTAAAGATGACATCTCAACTATAAATAACCCTTTTAGTTTTTGGATTATACAACTTATAAGCTTTGACACCATGTCCATAACTAAGAAATATACATTTGACAGACTTGGAGTCTAATTTGGACTTATCAAATTTTGAAACATGTACATAAGCTTCACAACCAAAAATTTTCAAATAATTTAAATTAATAGATCTACCACTCCAAACTTCCTTTGGAATTTTTCCATCAAGTGCTAATGAAGGAGATCTATTAATAAGATAACATGTAGTCATTACTACTTCATCCTAAAAATACTTATCAAGATCAGATTCACCAAGCATACATCTAGGACATTCCATCAATGTTTAATTGAAGTGCTCTACTACTCCATTTTGTTTAGGAGTCCCTAGAATAGTTTTTTACCTTTGAATACTTTATTCTTTATAAAAAGCATTAAATTCATTTGAGAAAAACTTACCACCATTTTCAGTTCTTAGAATTTTGATTTTCTTTCCTAAATAATTCTCAATAAGAGCTTTGAATTCTTTGAATTTTTCAAATATTTCAAACTTATGTTTTAATAAATAGATCCAAATATTTCTAGAATAATCATCAATAAAAGAAACATAATACATAGCACCTCCAAGAGAACTTGCTCTAGTATCTTTAAATGATTCACATATATCACTATGCATTAGTTCTAATATCTGAAGAGATTTACATTACTTTTTTGATAACCGTGACATCTCTATTTACCATGTAAACAATGATGGTAGAAATCTAAGGAATCTTTTGAAAACTTAAATTTACCTTGCTTGTAAAGTTTCTTAAGTTCTTTCTCATTAAGATGCTCCATTCTTTTATGTCACAAATCAATACTTGAATTTAAATAAATAACTGAAAATGCACTTAATTTCTACTTTAATGTCTTAGCTTTTAATTTATACAACTTGCCTATTTTAATGCTAGAAGCCAAAAGAGATGGACCATGCAATATTAAACATTTTCCACCTCCAGAGATAACAGTTAGTCCTACATCATCCAATTCACTTACAGACAAAAGATTTTTTGTAAGTGTTGGAACATGACATACATTGGGAATCAATTTAACTACTCCATTATTAAACTAAATCTTTAACGTTCTATAACCTACAACTTTGCATAAACCATCATTACCCAATCGTACCATTCTGAGATCAGATGATGTATGCTTACTAAACCAATTAACGTGTGGAGTGTAGTGATGAGATGCATCCAAGTCCACAAACCATGAATATGCATCACCATTATCAAGAGATGACACAACATACAAATCTTCCTCTTGAGCAAAAGGGGATTTATCATTGTGTGATACATTTTCTTTGCCCTTTTCTAGAGTGGCTTTACAATCTTCCTTTACATGATCAAATTTACCACAATTCCAACATGTAGGTGTCTTCTTTACAAATTTTTGAGGTTTATACATAAATTGAGGCCTCTTAACAAACTTTGGGTTTACATGGTTTTTGATAAATAATACATCATTTTGATAGTAGAAGTTTTTCTTCTTTCTTCATTAGACAACAACTTACTAACAATATTATAAAAAATAAAGCTAGTAGATGTATTACTTACATTCATCACAAATGTCTCCCATGAATCTAGAAGCATGTTGAGGAATGTGATGCACTGATCTTCCTCATCCATTTTCATCCTAATAAATTGCAATTGATGAACCAATGTATTAAGGTTGTTCAAGTATTTTGAAATAGTTGTACCTTCAACCATTTTATATTCATATCATCACTTCTTTAAAAATAACTTATTTGTTAAGAATTTTGTTTAGTATAAAGATTGCAGCTTATCCCACAAATCCTTAGCAAAGAAACATTGGAGACATTAAGTAATACCAAATCTAATAGACAAACAAATGGTACTTATCAATTTTAAGTTCAATTTTTTCTATTCTTCATTAGAAACTTTATCTAACTTCATGCCTAAGATTGCACTATGTTAATATTTTTCAATTAAGAGATCCTCTATCTTGATCTTCCATAGTTGGTAATTGGATCCATTGAATTTTTCAATCTCAAAATTGATTGAAGAGTTGGTCACACACAATACTATTAGACAAACACTTAGCCAAAAAAAAAACTATTTTGTGTAGAACTTGGCTCAATACCCAATTATTACTCTGAGTCTTTCACACACAATACTAATAAATGTTTTTGGATAAAATAAAGAATAATGCAAAAATTGGTAAGACACAAAGTTACTTTGGACAAATCTTCAAGGTAAAAACCCTAGCAAAAATCGATTCCTAGATCGTTTACTTCAAGATTGAAGTACAATGAGAATTAATAAATACAATGGAGAAGAATTGTAGATGAGTGCTGAGTGGCGAGGTACCCCTACACTCCACCATACGAATACGAGCGTACATGAGCGATCTGGTCGAACTCCGCAGACTAAATGCCTTAACGCCACAAGAAACACTTGGGGTTAATCGTTCGTTGTCTTCCCAGGATTGCTTGTATGTGTCACAGTGTATGGTTAAGCAAGTCTGAGGTATGTGATTTTTTTGGTATTTTCGGCTTATCTTCTATGCTACCAGGAGAAAGGGTTGAGAAAACTAAACTAACTCTAACTAAGATCTAAGTCTAAATTAACTAGCGTCAGCATCCGTTCCCACTTGCCGGACACACCCTAAACTATGCAACTGCAGCTTACCAAACGCTAATCGTTACTGGGATCGCCACACGTAACGCAAGTGCTCGAAGTGGTTGTACTGAGGCACCTATTTAGCCTACATGTGATAAGAAGCCGATTCCTTAGCCAGCCGTACACATCCGTGGGTGCTCGTAACTAAGTCGTACTTATCACACGATCTAGCCTAGCAATGAGCAGCCGATTCCTCAACTAGCCGTACACATTAGACCCTGGAGTTACCAAGCGTAGAATCCTAGAATACGCTACTCGGTTACCCAGCATCCAATGCTCGTAATTGAGTCGTACTCATGCATTGCGTTACGCAGCCGATTCCTTGACTAGCTGTACACGTCCGTAGACGCTCGTAATCAAGTCGTACTTGAACGTACTAGGAAAGCAGTAAATGAAAGCAATAAATGAAACCACGTGCTGCAAGGTTTATCCAAACAAGTTCGTCTTTATTGTCGTACACAACTTGGGTTCAGGTTACAAGCTGCTCGAATAAAGAGCCGTTCACTCTAGGACTCCTACTACGGGCACATGGGGAAAAATTCTAACTCTGGAGTGATTAATCTGCCAGAGCTTCGCTACACTAGCCAGGATTTTCAAATAAGGGGAGTGCCGCCTCTTATTTATAGAAATGGCGGCGGGACGCGATATCGCGTACACGATATCGCAGGAGAAGACGCGATATAGCATGGGATGCGATATCGCAGCAGCCGCGATATCGCGGCCTAGTGTAAATCGCGTCTCATCAATGAGGACTGCATCTTAAGCATTGACAAAATTATATTGTATTATCAAGGATGCTCCCTTACAGTTTTTCTCTGGTTACAAAAATAAACCCAAAATAAAAAAGAATAAGGTAATTTATTTTTTATGTAGTTTGGTAAGGAAATGAAAAAACAAAGGAAATATAATATAGATAAGAATAAGAATAAAAAAATAGCATAAAAAAGAAGGCAAGAACATCACGATGGAAAAAATCAAGTCAGATTTACCTTCATCTCATCATCCACTTCACATTGAGAGTTGCTTAAAGATATTGAACAAGTGTGAAGCCTCCAACACTTTGATGGCTCCATTGTACACATTGACATGGACAATACAAACTTAGTGTGATGCATAAGTAGACTATAGGCACATGAGAATGTTGAGCAGAAAAGCATTTCATTGGTGTCTTCCACCAAATGATTGAAACATTGCATGCATGCATCCCATGTTGTCTTTGGCCTCATTGGGATTGACATCCTTGGCATCCATTTTGCCCACAAGAAATCGAGCATCCTAGAAATGCCTACCACAATCTCTAATGATGGAGGCAAACAAGATGTCAAAGTGTTAGATTTTGCAAATCCTAAGAAAGCAAGGAATTAAATTTACATGTGTATATGCATATTTGCAAAAGTTATTAAAATGTAATGACCTTTCCTAAGAAGCAAGAACTAACACTGAAAGTTGCCAAATTGTTTTCTAAAAATGCAAGGCTAATTTTTTCCCAACAACTAGCAAATAGTTAGAAATTCAAACTTGCAATTAGTCTAGCATTGGCAACAATTAATTCAACCTAAGTAATCAATTACAAACATAGAAAAATTTACTATGCAAACAAATCATTTATCTTAACATCACCTATGAAGTATGAAGACAAACAACTTAAGATGTAAATAAAACGTTTGCTTTGGATTTCATTCCTATCATCTAAAGATGAAATTTGAGAATATTTTTAACTAGCATGGTTTCATGTTATAAGAAATAAAAAATTATAGAAGATATGGCTTACAAGAACTGTGAAGAGCAATGCAAAGTAGGCCTATCTCTACCTTAATCTATGAAGGCTTGAAACCCTAATGTGGAAGAATAAAGGTTTGGACATCTATTTAATATCTAAATGAATATAAACAAGGTAATTTGATTTCAAACTTTCCAAAGTCAAATAATCTTAGCTCTTTAGAAGTATTGAAAAATTGTAGTAGAATCAACCTGTAAAAACATAAAATGAAATAAAATAAAAATTAAGTTTTTTTACATTTTGCAACAATGCACAGAAATAGAACACGTATGGACTAAGATTGAAATTTAACTACTTTATATCACTTTGATGTGAAGATCCTAGGGATCTATATGACCATTATATATCCATAGCTTGTATCTATAGAACCAAGTTCAATTTCAATCATTTTCTTTTACACAATGTGTGCATATAACTTTCCATCCATTTCATTCCTCACCTCTAAGATGAATCTATATAATATTTGAATCTCCTATGATTTTATGTTATAGGAAGCAAAAATTTTAGACATTATAGAACCCATTACTATCAATAATTTCAAACACCTATACTCATTGAATGCGATGGAGGTATAGCTAGATGTTTCAAACAACACTTGGGCAACTTTTTGAGTTTCCACCTAGTAAGAAGCTTGAAAATAATAAGATGATAATCTTCATGAAAGAAAAACTAGATTGGTGGCAAAAGTCTTGGTAGAGAAAAAAAAAGGACTATGAAAAGATTTTTTCTTTGATAACAAAGAATGAGACTATTCAGACCCTGTTGTCCTAGCAAGTTAGTTAGCTTGGAAGCTTTACCAAATGGAAATTATGAATGCCTTCTCGAATGGTGACTTTTAGAAGTAGACATATGTGTTATTTCCTAAAGTATTTAATATTAAATCTAATGAAAATTTAGTGTAGAGTGAAGACTTACATAGACAAGGCAAGCATGGTACATCAAAATTGAGTAATTGATGAAGTCCTCTTATTATTTCACTTTATGAGGCCTCTTGTACTTTAAACATGTTTCAAAGAGTGCTACCAACAACAAAGCTTTAATCCTTGTGGTATATATTAATGATATTATCATCAATATTTTGTGCAGTAGGGTAATTGATCACCAAATGACCCTTATCTTAACAACATGGACTAACGAGCTAGGGTAGGCAAATGAATTGATGATAATTTTCTATAGCTAACTGTCTACCTGATGTCATAGTCTCCAAATATATATGTTTACTACATGCCTAGGTGGCAAGTCTTAGCATAGCCTCTTTGGAATCAAACTTGTGAGTTCCACAAACTTAAGTCACATACTCTGATTGAGCTATGCTTTATGAAATAGGATGATTGAGAAGGTAAAATATAATTTGAAGATGTATTTTGACATATCAAATTGTTATGTTGTTGTTGACGAGGCCATGTGGTAAGATTATAGAAGGGTGATTGGAGCTTTATTACATACACAAAATTTATCTTATGAAATTTATATTTCCAATAACCTCAAGAAATTTTCTATAATTTAAAAAAAATAAAATGAGTCACTACAATAGATGTAAAATTATGGTTTTGTTAAGTTCTTTCCGAGTTATCAAAAAATGCGCACTTCTAATGATGCAATTTTTTGAAATGATATTTATCATAATGTAAAGGTTCTAATGATAAATTTTATTCAAAGGTTTTTGTAGATGTTGGCTTTTTAAAGAATCAAAAGTCACATCAAACTACTTAGAAATGAGAGAGATATGAACAATGATAACTATCACTTGTTTTGCTTAATTTTCAAGAGGTAGGAAATCATGCAATTTGCAAAGGCTAAATCTCCCAATTTGTAGTAGATCATGGCATGAAATTTATATAGTATTTTAGCTTTCAAATGAAACTAGAAGTACTGAAGAATGTTGAGAAGTGAGAAAGATATAGCCAAACTAGTGGATGCCAATTCTTTCTAGAATGTGAAAGTGAAAATAATAATAGTGATTTTTATGATGGTGGGCTATGAGAAGTGGTGAACATGGAAAACTGGTGATGAGGTGATGAAATTGTGATGTAATGGTGATAGGATAGTGATTCAATAATGATGAAATGGTAAAAAAAATTTCAAGCTTAAAATTTTTAGGAACTTGTAACCATGACTTTGAGTCATAATACAACAATTGGGGCCCTTGTTTTTGGGATTACAATTCATAATTTTGGCTAAGAGACCCATTACCAATTAGTTGGACTCTTTCATGGAAAATACATAATTATGGTCATAAGGTTAAGAGATAATTTTACCAATTGGTTGGACTTTTTCATACAAACTAAATAGTTATGGTTATAACAAATAACTACCATTAATTAAATTATAGTAACATTGGTTTTCATTTTTTTCTTTTCAACATGAAAATATACTCTCTAAAAAAAGTTGATGAGTGGCGAGGTACCCCTACACTCAACCATACGAAACGAGCGTCGCATGCGCGATCCGGTCGAACTCCGCAGATGGACTAGTTGTGGCACCTAGATAGTTAGCCTTAGGTCGTAGTTCGTTGTCTTCCCATCTAGAATAGTTTTGCATATGTCATGTATGGTTTAGTCTAGATGATGTGTATGATGTGTTCTAATTCTAACGCTACTCCTGATGGTAGTGGAGAATAATATTAACTAAGCTAAGCTATGAGGGAAAGGGTAAGAAATCTAATCTAGCCTAAGTGCGACGAGCAACCGATTCCTTGATCAACCGTACACATCTTGGACCTCGTGCACGACTACCACTGGGACTACCAAGAATAGGCCTAGGTATGCCACTGGGATTACCAAGTGCAGACCCCAAATACGCCACTGGGTTACCAAGCGTAGATCCCCCTAGCTACACCACTAGGCTACCAAGCAGTCACACTTAAATGCTCGTAATCAAGTCATACTCGTTCCGCTTCTAGGAGTTTAGGGTTGAGAGACTAATCGCGATGAGTAACTGATTCCTTAACTAGCCGTACACACCCGTAGATGCTCGTAGTTAAGTCGTACTCACACCGCGCTATGAAAGCAACAAATAACATTAAATAAATAACAATTAAATAAACTAAGTGAATGCTGCAATGATGAAGTAATCTCGATCTTTATTGCCAATCATGTGCGTGTCCAAGTACGGCACACTCGAATAAAGACATCGTACAATCACATTCACCACACTGTGGGCAAACACGGAAAAAATTCTAACTCTGGAGGGATCAAACTGCCAGAGCTTCGCTACTCTAAAACTGGGATCCCCAAACAAGGAAGAGCCGCCTCTTATTTATAGACATGGCGGTTGACTGCGATATCACGTACGCGATATCGTTGGGAAGGACACAATATCGTGGGGGATGCGATATCACGTACGCAATATCGCGGCCTGTGCGAACCGTGTCTCATCAAAAGTTAAGAGTTCAATTCTAGAATTTCATTAATTTGAAAAAAAAAAGATTCTTTTAGCCAAATAATATATATATATATATTAGAAACATATAGTTAAACTAGTAAAATATTTTTCTAATGCATTTGGGACCATATTAATAAACATTTTCCCATCAAATACTTGTATGCAAAAAAGTAATCTACAAGCTATGGATGGTACAGTACTTATATTTTTATTTTTCATAACATATAACTCATGGACTTCTTAGTTTTTCATATTTTCCTTTAATTTATTATAGAAATAAATATTGTACAAGGCTTTACTATATTTGGCTTGGAAAATTATATAAAAAAGTGCCTAAAGATATTATTTGATGGGCCTTGCAAAGGAAAAACATCCTTGATAGAGGAAAATAACAAAAACTAACTCATGTAGCTAACCCCATTTTGTTGGTACAAGGCTAGGATGATGATGATGATGATTCAAAACATGTATGAAGGAGTTAGCACTAAAATTAGAATAGCTTGTGGAATAACATCTAATTTTTCAATCATAGTATGTCTACATCAAGGGTCGTCACTTAGCCCATACTTATTTGCCATTATTATAGATGAATTAAGAAAGCAAATACAAGATGAAATCCCTTGGTGTATGTTATTTGCAAATAATATTGTGTTGATGGATATAGCTCAAGAAAATATTACTTCTAAAATGGAGAAGTGGAGACATGATCTAGAATAAAAAAGACTCAAAAATTTAAAAAAGTAAGACAAAAATATATGAAATGCAATTTTAATAACAACATAAATAGTGGTAAAATAGAAATGACAATTCAAGGTAAAAAAGTCCCTTACTACAAAAAATTTTGCTACCTGAGATCAGTCTTCCAATCAAATCATGAAATAGATAAAGATATAAGAACTAAAATTGAGGTAGGATGATCAAAATAAAGACAAGTTAGTGGTATTCTATGTGATAAAAGAATACTAATAAAATTAAAGAGAAAATTTTACAAGATAACAATTAGACCTACTATCTTATATGGTGTTGAATGTTGGGTAGTACAAAAGAGGCATGAATAACAAATCAATGTCATAGAAATGTGAATACTTTGATGAATGTTGAATGTTACTTAAAGAGATAAACTACATAATGAAAATATCAAAGAAGACTTAGTGTGGCTTCTATTTTAGATAAGGTACAAGAATGGCAGCTTAGATGGTTTGTACATGTGCAAAGAAGAGTAAACAAATAAACCTATAAACAAAGGTTGCTACATCATTGTTCCAGGAAAGCCACCAAAAGGATGATCAAAGAAGACATGAGAAAAAATGATTGAAGATGATTTGAAAAAACTACAAAGAAATAAAGATCTAGATTTTCATAGAGGTGAATTGTGAAAAGAACTCATGTAGTTGACCCTATTTTGTTAGGATAAGGCTAGGATGATTATGATGATGACAAGGCTTTATTGCATAATACATATTTTTCTAATATAAATAGGACATTTTATTACTTTAACTCTTGGTGTTTGACACATGATTGATCTTCTAAACACATATCCACAACTTGGACACTTATATAACATACTGACATGATGACATCAAATGCATAATATATCTAATAGCACATACATGAAGGTAGCTTTACATGTCTTGAAGCATATCATAATGACAATTAAAATGAGTTTGATGTATTGATAAAGAGAAATTTCAAAAAATTGCATCTATAGATGTAGATTGAGTTGCTAAAAAAGTTATAATGTATCTATCACTAGAACAGTAGTTCAACTAGCAAGTAACACTGTCGCTTGGTTGAGTTAGAAATAGAAGACAATTTTACTCTCTTTAGTAGAAGCAAAATATAGGGCTCTTATTGTTGCCTACAATGAAATCAAGTGGCTTATACAATTGTTAAAATATGTGGATGAGTAGATTCACATACATGCCATTTTATTCTATGATAATCATAGCATGTTTAATCTAGTGAATAACTCTTTGTTTCATGAAAGAAAAAGGCACACTCAAGTGCATGTTCATTTCATACATAGTTGCTATGCGAATGGAATTATGACATGAGATATATTTACAAATCTAAGTAAATGGTGGATGGTATGCCAAAGCCTCTTGCATGATTTGCATTTAAAGAATTTAAATAACCTATAAAATTGGTGATTAATAATTACTAGGAGTGACATGCATTAAGGTGAGATATGGCACTATACATGACAATGTGTAGATAGATGATTATCACCTAAATACTTAGTTTGTCAAGAATGTTTTAAAGAACCATCCAAACTAGAGTAGGTGTGAAGTTACAATTGATCAAAGACTAAAAAAATACTTTTGGGATATCTGAATTGCATATAGGCTAGGATGTTAATGCCTAGGTCGTTCTACATCATTGTTTCATAATTATGTCATGGGCTATTCTATGAATTTATTTTTAGGGTAAATTTGTAAATTTAGAGCACTTGATTACACCTTAAATTAGGCTTTCATTTTGATGGGATTTTCCTACTTGTTTTGAAGGGATTACTCTTTTGTTCTTATAAGGTTATTTTTAGTCGTCTCCTAAGCTAAATTCTAGATAGGTAATTTAGGTGGAATCATTGGGAATCTAGCAAGTAATATATTATACTCAGCCCTTCTAGAAGTTTTATAAATACTTGCTTAAACTTTAGGCCAATTACATAGAAGGTTAATGCTCTATGTAAGTAACAACAATGCTTTCAACTCTTCTACTTATGTTTCTCTTGTGTAAGATTTCCTTTATTTTTGTAACTCTTGTGAGTTTCATTATTATTTGCTTTATCTCTTATATTTAGGATTATCTCTTCTCATTCCAAGGAAGATTATTCCAATTTTCACATCAATTCTTGGTTAGCTTTTCTTTGTTCATTTTCTCTTCTATGTGCCTAGCCTCAACTTCTTCATAACATATTTTATTTCTTGCAATGGTGGAGAATGTATCAATAATAATTCCTTTATTTTTCATCCTTAAATGCCAAGATCATCTTTAAGCCAAATAATGATGCAAGCATGCTAAGCACCAAAACTTCTAACCATGTTGACCTTAACTCCAATTAAAATTTGACATGCAAGAGTGAACTTGGACATTGCTCTTATACTCTTGTCCTTCAATCTTGGATGGAATTTTGTTGTCTTTATCCCTTTGGATTTTTGTATAGGATTACTTACGAATTTTTAGCTCATTGTACTTGCAAAGAAATGTGTCCATATTTAATGAGACAAGAATAGGGTTCATGGCTCAAGATGGCTATGAATTAAATTAAATTATATTATCAATTTAGGATGACCCTTTAGGGATGGAGGGTGATATTATGATAGTTTTTTTTATAGATAGTTGTCTATCTAACACTACTTTGAACATATATTTCTATTAGGTTCTAAGATGGAATGTTCTAGTTTAAATATATACTCCTTCCATACATTATTTCTTTGTTCATTTGCCCAACTTCTTTTAAATTATCTTAATTAGAACATGTAACCAATGATACTCATATGCTACTAAAATCTATCGATTATCCAATCATGTGAGTGTAAGTCATGTATAAATCATTGTGGAATAAATTGTTTCTTCTATAGTGGTGCTACACTTCTCTGTAGGTTTCAATGATGCCATGTTGTGGTTCTATACTCTATACTATATAAATCTTATTGATTCATGTATTGATCCTTGGAAGATTCTCTACTTGTCCTTACTAGAACCATTAAAAGACAATGGTAAATACATATTTCCCTTGGATTTATGAATGCTAGATGTGTGAAATCTTGAAGTTCTATTCTAGAAATATATTGTAGGAGCTCCCTAAAGATTGGAAAAGAGTAGCAAGAACCTTTCTAAGTTCCTAACGGAATTTTATATAAAGTTCTAAACACACCTCCAAAACTTTAGTTTCTATATTTTTAAGTATCACACTATTGCCTTTCTATTGGCACTATATTAAAAAAATATGACAACATTATGTTACCCATAAATGCATTATCTATAGAAAGCCAAACTTCTGTTCATAAAGTTCATTTATGAGGTTATCTTTTAATGAAAATGAGAACTGATATATTTTGATGGAAAGAACATTATTCTCTACCTTGAACATGTTAAAAAGTGACTCTTGGATCATCTTTGTAGGTGACAAGTTAACTTGCAATAATATAACACTAATATATTGCTTCTTGTTTATGTTTAAAGATCCTTTATATATTTATTATGAGAAAGACATGATGATTTTGTAAAGATGTGATGAATGAATCCGTGCAGTAATTATATGAGTATTGCTTTGAATTTATATACATGAAACAAGGAAGTAAGAAAAGGAATGATACTATCAAACAATATGAAAGGGAGGGTCCCACTACATGTCTTAAGATTAAGTATGAGAACTAGAAAAAGAATAGACTCTATATCATATATGTCTATGAGATCATGGATTAAAAAAAATATGAAGTATGAAACAGGAAATATTTTGGAAGAAAAAATCCATAATATATATGTATGAGAAGCATAATAGTCTAAAATACATAAAGAATGTTTTGAAGTTTTCAAGAGAATAGAAGAAGGTGTGTTGCAACAACAAGATATAATTGATTCTTCTGATCCCTCCCTCTAGCTTACATAGAGAAAGATACCTCCTTTAAAAATCATAGATGGTTATTAGAAAATTTCTAAATAGAATAATTAGAAAAGCTCAAAATTTCATTCAAATAATGTCAATAGGGATCAAGGTTATTTTATTTATTTTATTCCCTTTGACTTGGAAGCATATCTTACCAAAAATGAAGTACTTCAAATGATGGCCCTTTATTATTAATGATTTATAAAATGATAATTTGTAAACTAATTAGACTACATTGTGAAGTATTGATGACCTTGTGCATGGTATATATACACAGATGATAAAATAGATGTTGTAACACCCAGGATAGATTCATATACAGTTACTAAGTCCATAGTGAAGGTTCACAAGCTTCTATTGTCAAATAGATGATGTTATGAATGTTAAAAAATAACATTATCAATTAAATTTTTTAAATGATGGATGACGATCTATGTTGGGGGCATTGGTGAAATTGTTGGATTACAAGGTACCTAATATTTAATTTTTCTAAAAGATGCATTACTTATAGTATGTAATCTTTTTACAAAGTTCCTTAGGCTTTTTCTTGGCTGTATGATTTATTGTTTGCAATTAGTTGAAATTTTTATATGTGACTATTCACTATTCATATTTTTGTTCCTTATTTGCCTTCTTCTAATTATACGTTTTTGCCTTAAGACTTATAACTAATGTCTACCTTTATTTTTTGTTGTTTACTACATTAAAATCATAACAGATCCTTTTCATATTTAGTAAATTCATGTTTAAGAATCATGTCACAACACCTTTAATGCTAAACTATCATGATAAATGAAACCTTATTATGGAAATCTGCCATTGGTGGATGTGATGGAAATAGACACAAATTGGCACAAATGAGCTGATAGTTGTTAATTGTAGATATCTACTTTTAATCTTCCTTACTGTACATGTAATGATTTTCCTTATTTGTTTTGTAAAAGTCTTTATTAGAATTTGTGTTGGTCTTTAAAATATAAAAAGTAAACCTTAAAGAAAAATTTGATTTGTATCATAGAATTCTTAGTATCATATTTCACATAATCATGATTTGTACTAAAATTCATTTATATTAAACAACATTATGGAAATTGAAAAGGCAGTTTAATCACATTGACCAAAACATTTTACCAAATATACATATATAGCCTATAATTAAAATGCACTCTTATTTTCTTTTAATCAAAATTAGTAAGAGATGTCACATTTGGAAAAATCACTATGCTTCAATTTTACTTTGTAAAGAAACTAGAAATTAAAAATCTTTATGTCCTTAATCAAACATTATCTCATTGGTCGACAACGGCCCAGAACAAAGGGAGGGCCGCCCCTTGAGGACTGAGGCTTTAGATACTGCCTGCCGGGAAATATTAGACGTGTTATGCGAGGAAATTACAAAGGATTACATAATAATAATTTATAAATATTAAAAAATACAATATTCTTTAATCACATTGTGCCTTAGTGCATATAATCATAATGATCGTAACAATAACAATGAAAGAGGCATGGAAATGAGAACCAAGAACAAAAACGAGAGAGAGAGAAGGATTAGAAATGCAGAGGCGTGAGAGAAGCAAGGGAAGCGAAGGGGCAGAAGGCAAAACGGAAAGAAGGGAATATGTAGGATCCCACAAACATTAATGCAGAGATAGATTGCTAGGCCTGGTCCATCAAGTGAACGCCATCCAAGTTGAAGTACTGCCTCAGATGGTTGCACTTGGTTGCCACGTTCGAAACTCCTTCTCCTCCTCCGCAGACAGCCGAGGGACTAGGATTGAATCGGTACAGAGTAGAAGGGTCACCACAGGAGGCCTTGAGAGGCTCAAAGATACCGAACAAATGTGTCGCCTCCACCACTTTCATGGCCGCACCGTACATATCGGCATGGACGATTGGAACTCCGCAAGATGCCTACACAAACTGCAGGTCCATGATCATGTTGGGCAGCAAAGCATTGGCGTCTTCCACCAAAAGATTGAAGCACCACATGCATCCCATTCTGTCTCTGACCTCATTGGGCTAGGCCGTCAAATAAACCGATTGGCAGATTGTTCTGGATCATCATGTTCTTGGCTCCCCCTTCGTCAATGAGCCACTTAACAAATTGCTCGATCCTGGCCACCATAGCGCCCAGCGAAGCACCAACTTGGTCGATGGAGGCGTCGTTCAAGAATTGGTAGTTGATATCGTTGCCGCTGATTTCGCCCACAAGAAACAAAGCATCCTGGAAATGCATAGCGTAGTCTGTTTGTCCTTGGCTTCGTTGTTTGCTGCAGAAGTCGGACTTGTACATTAAAAACCAGTCCATTTGGTGAGTAAGACAAACAGCCACAATTGGTCCGGCATGAAGCTTTGACACCATGTCTTCCGAGTCCAGAGCAGTGGCACCCTCAACCGCAAAGTTGATGCCTTCGCCTCCGCTGTTGCTGCTGCCATGATCGATGAAATCAACGTATGGCTGCAGTGGAGGCATGGCGGAGGTTTGAGTTAGGAAATCAACGACGAGGCGGCCGTTGGAAGCACTTCCAGTGGGAGTCCCAAAGAATGTGTCGTTGTATGGAGGTTGAGATGGGCGAGGTCGTTTGTGCCTCTGGTGGCAGCACCTTGAGCAGATTGCCCATGTCCGCCAAAGAAACCCCAAAGCTGTATATTGGGCTGAGGCACCCAAGTTGGGCTCTGCTGCTTCTTGTCCTTGCACTTGCACTCTTGCAAACAGCAGCAGCAACAGCATCATCATCAATGTATATGCCTTCTTCTTCGCCCCCTGCATTTTCATCTTCATTTTCATCATTCTTCTGTTGAAAATTTTGTTGCCTCCACTACTGTCTCTCACCCTCATTTATCTTCTCTCATTTTCTTATTTTAAAAAAGGAAAAACCGAAGTTCAAAAAGCAGCCGCGGAGTCCTTCCTAAACGCTGAAAAAGCAAGAGTGACTTGTAACCGGAGTTGAATGAACTTAATTTTAAAAAAGAAAATTCAGGAGTGACGTGTAACTATAGTTGAATGAACCTAATTTTAAAAAAGATAATACAAAGTGCTAAATGGACTCCTGCCTAAGTTCATACAAACTAAAAAATCAAATTTCACTTTTAAAAATTAACAAAGTAATAGTGTATGAAACTCATGTATGTATTTTGAGATTCACATAGATCTCCTAGGATAAAAGAAAAGTACATTTATTCTTTGTTTCTCAAATTTCTTTTCAAAAATTTTATTTGTATTTTTCTCTCAATAATGACCAAAAAACAAGTGATGTGAAGATTCAACCAATTGTCACGAGACAGTTCTACACTAAGGCATTGCATATTTTAGAAACATAAGGCTTGCCTTTACCTTTACATTTTTTTAACTTAGTTGATACTTAAACACTCTTCTTTACTTTTATGGATAAATGTTGTTCCAAATGTTGGTAAAGGTAGGTAGAAAGACATGATTGAAATTTACTAAACATATATTGAAATCAAATTTTTTTCTTTAAATTGAAAATATCATAACATGTCTTATTTTGGAGGTATCAATGTGCAAACAATAAATTTGTTTAAATATTTGAATTTCATTTAGATGAACAATTGCAAGTGGCAGAAGTGCATCAAAGAAAAAATAGCAAAAGCTTTATAGGCTTTGTATACCTTCAAAAACAAGTGTAAGGATTTAGGAAGTTAGGCTCAAAAGTTTAGAAAACAAATTTTTAAGACTATCATCTATCCTATTATATTGTATGGATGCCTTATTTGGCCCAAGATGCTATTGGAGATGGTGTTTTCCAAAGTGTTTGTGTAGGTGACATCAACATCAACGTTAATGTTACCATCATCCAGAGTTAGAAAAATTTTGCCTTCTCAGGGTCCCAAGGTAAACTTGCCAGAATGTTGAAATTTAATATCTACCATGTTGAGACTATTGTGGACAAGTTGATCAAGGTCTTGCAATGTTGAAATAAAGGCTAATAAGCAGTTTTGGTAGAGGTAATGTGAACAAGGTAGCCCAAGGCTACAATTGATGTGGAGTAGTGGTCTAAGGAGCATCACCATCACCTCCAACACTAATAAAAGTTTCCATATCTTGAACTTTTTAGTATCATCAAAAGTAGGGCTCACATATTGGATTATGAGTTGGGATAATCCTAGAGGCTTTCAAAGGATGGAAATGTGTCTTATGATGTTGTTTTTAGGCCTTTTGGTGTTTGAACACAAATGGAACAATGTGGAACAATGTGAAACCACACTGACCTTAGTTATTGTGAAATCAAAAAAGTGGATAAAACAACTAGTTATTCAGTTTCTTGGGTCAAGGACATCTTAATGCAGCAATTGAAAGAGAGTGCACACATTCATGCTTGGAGGATAGTCATAGACCAAAAAATTAGGATTAGGATGATAGGTCCCTTAGCCACTAGAGTCGATCAACACGTTGAATGATAATATATAGGTTTATGACCAACCTAACACCAAAACATCATTTGGGATTCCTAACAAAGAGAAGGTACTAGTTGGGAAATTGGTTTGCACCTCTAAAACACTAACTATGCTGAAACTAGTGTGTGATTAGTTAAGAAAACTTTCTTATGCACTAGCACATCTATCTTCGGTTATGGGATGTCAAAGTAAACTTATAAGCAAGGTTTGATTACTTAATTGGATCTACAATTTCATTTTAGATATGTTATAGTTTGGGTATGATAGTTCAAAGAATAAAATTCCTCAAACACAATCCCAAGTAAACCAACATAGTATGATTTCTTTATAAACCTTATCTTACCATTTGAATTCTATCATAATAATGGTATAAATGAAGCATTATAATTCATGCATTGGGCCTAATAAGAACAATAGATAGAGATATAGATGTCTATTTTATATCCCTTCCCTCAAAAAATAAAATGTTTACCTAGTCACCATGTAATCTAATCTATCGTTAGGGTTAGGGTACTTCATATTCAACACATTTCATCATGTCATTTATATTATCTATAATTATGCTTTGGAACCAAAAGACAGACATTTTTTAGGGGGACACTTCATGCACATGTATACAAGCAAGTTATATTTGACCTATTTCCTAGTGTAATTAATTCATTTCCCATATTGAGATATGCAATTCAACAAGTTGCTAAAATGTAAATGCAAATTTGACAATCACATCATTAATGTACCCTTCTTTCATTCAACTAGTATACCTTCTTTGTTATACATTATCCTTCGAGGCATTTCCCTTCTAAACATATCCTTATTACTTTGCACTACGTGGATAGAACAAGAGTAAATCAAGTGATAAAAATTCAATAATTGCATTTCTGATTCCTCAAATTCAACCTTGGAAACTTTTTTTCTTGATGTATTCACCTCACCTTTTAGGATAAGGGTACTATAACATGTTTTTGTGTTGGGTCCACCTCTAGTGCGGGTTGTATCTACATAGGAGGAAATGCCTCCTACAAAATGGCTACATCACCTAAAAAAATACTTAACATAGTTGTTATACATTTAGGTTACATAATTTTAGGGATCTAAGTTTGGTCAACTCAACCTACCTTGGATCTGAATTTGACTTTTTAGTCTCTTCTTTTTTACCCTGTTCATGAGGTGGAGCTATACATTAATTGCTTACTAGCTAATGAGTAGTGAGTAGTCCATACACCCAACCATATGAATCACAAGTCTTACACTAGTGATCTAGTCGAATTCCATGGACTTTAGCTCCTAAATGCACAATAGGAAAGGTAATGAATTAAAGCCATGACCATTCTCTTCTTGGCTTCACTTGTGGGAGTGCAAGTGTATGGATTAATGTAAGCAAGAATACATGAGTTTTATTAATTTTATATCTTATTTTATTTAGTCTAAGTGTGGAATAATAAGAAAATTAATTAATGACTAACTATTTAACTATCTAGTATCCTAATCTAACTATCCTAACATAAGCATCCAAGCCCACTTTCCATTTTCATCCTGAACTCATTTTAACACTCCTGGGTTACCAAGTGCCTACTCCTGGGCATACCAAATAACCACCACTAGGATTACTAAGTGTTAAGCAATATGTTCGAAGTGACTATACTTATGCATTGTTATTAACCATATTAAGTAATCAACACATTATTGTAAAAATGCATTAGTCAATAAATGCATAATTAAAACACTAATATATTCCAAGTGCTACAAGAAATGCCAAGAATCTTTTCTTTATTGTCAATCACATCAATGTGTTCAAGTACAAGATGTTCAAATAAAGCACCATACAATCCTTGGAGTCCTGCTACAAGCACTTAGAAAATATTCTAACTTTGGGCTAAGAAAATTGCAATAGCTTCAGTATCCTATGGACTTAACATGGCATAAATGTGGTGGATACACACATTTATATAGGCAAAGATAGACACTGCATCCATGCATCTACCCATGCATCAATGAGGATATGTCGACAAGGCTAGGTCAATAGGGATGCATTGATGCATGCCTATTGACGTAGCCCATCGATGTGATTTATCATACCCCCATGACTAATTGAAAACTTGTTCTCAACTGAACAAAAGTATAATTTAATTTCTTACAAAATTGGAAAGGTATGAAATCACAGATTGACTAACTTGACTAACTAACTCTAAGTGTTGGATTATATAGAACTACAACAATTACAAAAATGAATGTTTAAGAGAAAAAAATTGAACACCGTTATAAAATTGGATAGCTGGAATCCTCTAGTAGCTAAAGATGAAGAGAAGATTAGACAGTGCTAGGAGGTGGAAGCTCCTGGGATGCTGAATACATTCTTCAATCTTCAACACTCATGGCAATGGTAGTTGAGGCTGAGGTGATGGTTGCAACTATCCTATTGCAACTGATGCTTTAGGTGGAAGGCAAAAGGCATCCAACAATGCCTTCATCTTCTCCTTCTTACTTCATGGGTTGTACATAGTCCATATGACATCACCAATGTGGGCTACCACGGGATGTTCCATTGACAGGACATTACTAGGAACAACTACTTGACATTAACAAACTAGGTTACTAAATATTTACATTCAACATTGAACATTTTGATGAGGTGTTGCAGCTCATGATGATTATTCATTCTTCTGGCCAAGTTCTTAGCAACTAATTGCTGGTTTGTAAACTGACTCTTAAGAACTACAAGCTCTGCATTACCTTTTTCCAACTTCTACTTAGTGTCTTTGTGATGCTTGAACTCAACCTCATAAAGGAGGTACGAGCTAGCCACCTATTTTTCTAACTATAACCGTGACCTCCCAACTATCAACATCGCCATGTTTTCATAATGAAGGTTGGCTAACTTCATGTACTCCATCATCATCTTAATTTGCAACTCCTTTGGATGGATCTCTATATTGTTGTAGGCATTTAATCCATCAAAGATTGGTTACCATACATCACCTCTTTGCTAGAGTTGTTGAATGGCCTCATTCATCTTCACCTTGTCAGCTAAATTTTCTTTTCTTTTACCTCCTTGAGGAGTCCAACCTAGCCCCAGTAACAATTCTTCACTCATTTAAATTTTAGGGCCTGATTCTTTTAGGTAGCTACCTCAATGGTCATTTTTTGGCAAAGTGCACGAACTTCCTCCATTGAGAAATTGTGGTTCTTTGCTACCAATCTCCTCAAATCCATGTTCACCTTGGTGAGATATTCCTACTATTGTCTCATAAACTTGACCATTTGGTCCTTTTGTTTCTCGACATTTCACAACTATTGAATGTCTCTAGTCAAAGTTATATTTTCGTTTCTACCTTGCAACAAGTTCTTATCAATGTTGATGGCAAGAACCTCTCATAAGAACATGTCAAAGACCATCATCTTCTTTACATTCTCAACCTCTTTCAATTTATTCTAAAGTTGCAGAAAAGCTTCATCCCTTGTAATGGCTTGGTTGAGAATGGCAAGATCAACCATGCAAGCTCTCAGTTCTACAACTTTAGCAGCCAACCATTGATTTTTGGTTGTGGCTACCTTGAGTTGGGCATTTGCAATGAGGAGCTTTCCCTTGGTCTCCAACAACTCTGACTAGGTAGGAGTGATTTCTTCTGAAATATTGAAGATTTATGAAAGTGGTTTCCAAATTCTTGCTAGTCAATCCAACACTTCCTGATGTTGGGCTGCACTTAGCCTCTTACTTCCTACTCCAGTGAATGTCTGCACATCTTTGAGTGCAGCAATTATCTATCATAGTGATCATAAGAGCAGTCAAGGCCTCTATTACTTGGTTGGCCATCACCTCTGACATTGTTTCCTATCCATGGTGCTGCATCACCATGACAGTCACCTCCTTACCTCCCCTCTAGGTACACTAAGAAAGTAGAGGCATTCTCAGAGATCTCTAGGAATTGTTGTTATCCAAGGATGGACACTATCACTTCTTGAGCACTCAGATTTGATCTCATAGGTACCTACATCCTTTATGTTGAAAATAGCAATGTAGTCTCTTCTAGCTAATTGATGGTTTGTGTTACTTCATTGAGGTGACTCAATGTTGGCTAGTAGACTGAGGGATATCCACCACTTGGTTATCCCTGTTGTTGTTGCATGAGTTGCTTACGGAGCTTCCTCATGTGTTCAATTATTGTATGAGCCTCTAGTGTTATTTCTCTAGTAGGTGGTGATGGTGAAGGTTACTCCTCTTCAAACATCTTGGCAGATATCTTATCTTTCATCATCTCCTACCAAGATGTGACAAGAGCATGATGAATTATTTTGTTTGCATAACAAGCTATTCCTCCCCTTTTGAAAAGTTTCCTAATTAGATATAGAAAGAGGAGTATCTTCATCCCTCACTCATTCTATTTGAATCATTTTTCTATCTCCATGAGGATGAGCTGGGGGAGGTTGATAGGGAAATTTTTTCTTAGAGCAACACATGCATGGATAGAGCAACACACGCATGGGTAGAGAAGATAGTGATTTTTCTTAGCCTCATCATTGGGTTTAGGTGGTAGGACCTCTTGAAGTAGGCCCTCTCTACCTTGGTGAGTGCATCGTACTCCTTACAATCCACTTCATAGCATTGTTGGAACCATTTATTTTTGACATTGGGGTCAACTTTGTAGCAACTAAAAATATTAGCCATTGGAAAGCCAAGGATTCTTAGCTATGAATAACCTCAACCCAAAATCCCTGGGGCCTCCAAGAAAGAAAAGGAATTTAGGATGCCCTGGATGGTTCGATTGCTCACTCAGGGACTTAGAGGGATGCAAGATAGGGTTGTGAAAAGTGTAAAAATTGTAGATATGAAAACTCAAAAAAAATACAAATTGCACACAAAATGAAACTATAAACTTTATTGAATAAATAAAGAATGAGTTGAGAGATGTGTACAAAAGTATCCATAGGAGAGAAAAAGCAGGTTCATTTGGGTGAGGGTTCCAAGTACGTTGAGGCTAATAGAATCCACTTCACGATCTGAATGCTTAGCCACTCTCAATGTTGTTGAACCTCCTCTACTACCACTTAAAATCCACAATTTTGGTCATTGCTGGGATTGAGAAATGTGAAGGATTGAAGTTGCCAAAATGCTCCACGCTAAGATTTGGGGATCCCAAGGAGGCAATGTTAACACCCAAGGCTCACAAATCCCAAGGGGGATATAATGTTTCTATGCTAGCAGGCCTAAAGAAGCTACGTTTTTGCTTGGTAGCAAGAGCTCTTGAATGCCCAAAATTCCAAAGTGTGTGGAACTACCAAGAGTGTGGAACCTTAAAAAGGTGTGGCAATTTGGTTTTTATAGGTCTTTGACCATGATTTGGGCTACAAATTTGCTACAAACAGCTAACAGATTGGGCTATAAATTACTACAAATTTCTACCACATCTAGGGTAGTAGGTGCCCTAAATCTAGGGGTTACCATATATGGAAAGTGTCATACCTCCATGGTCATTCCATTTACCAAAAATAGTAACAAGGATGTACCTTCCACACTAGGCCTCCAAACTTCCATGTTGGCATTACAAGGTTCTTGTTGGAGTTGATGTGACATCAAAATCTTGGTCATGTTGCTTCTACACTAGGTAGGAGGTGTTAATGTTGGGGGGAATGAATGATCGATGTTGGGGGAATGAAGGTCAAACCCTTCCATGCTGAGTATTACCTCCTTTCTATGCTCAGGGTAGGTGAGATCCATCCCTTTGCATCCCTCCACATTGGTTTTGATGCCTCTACACTAGGAGTAGATAATCCACATTCCTCCACATTGGCGGTAGGGAGATTTACCTTCCTACTAGTGTTTCCAGCATAGAAAAGTGTATACCCCCCATAAAACCCATCAAATTATCATTTTTGGCATCCAAAAAGGCATTTTTGAAACAAACCCCACCCACCCCCCANAAAAGCCAAAATCTAGACACTAGGTGACTCTTTGCACTTGGGGAATGAGGCTTTGATCACTTATGAGGCATTTTTTAGCCCCTGAATTATGAAATATGTGAGTTTGCCTCTTATGGGTTACAATATTCACATTTACAATAGATTTTAGCCTTGGATTTCATGGGATGGGGTAACCAAGGTTACAAAATGTAAATTTGGTAGTGTTTCATTAACCCCTCTTTGTTGGTATGTGGAGGATTAACCTGAGAGGCACTGACAAAGAATACAAAACACTACTACATGCACACCACCAAAATTCTCTCTTCATGCTTGATCTAGTCATGTTGAATCATGCTGAAGATGCTTATGATGATGGGATAAAGCTATGATGAGATGGTGGTAATGGTCATTAGGGAGATTATCACAGAGGCTAACAATGCATTCCAAGTGTTGTTATCATGGCTATAGCGTGACATTGATGTGTTTTAAAGTGTTGGTCACTCAACAAGTATGTTTAAGAACCCAATCACCTGGCTCCAAGATTTCTTTGGCTATTGGATTTTAAGGCTTCATTGGCCATTTGGCCTCTTGGCAATTTTATTTCCCCTATTTTTTGGGATGAAACCTTCATTGGGTTTCATTGCTATAGCTAGTTTGATATAGTTTTCCTATTGAATGAGTCAGATTACACTCAACGAACTTGGTTTTCCCAATGTTGCATATAGGCCACATAGAATGATAAAACCAAGTTATGTTACATTCAAGTGAACTTGATGATGGATCATGATGAAGAGATGTCACATGGCCATAATTCATGAGTGGCAAACATAGGTTAACATTGTTTTCCAAGGTATGGAAGGCTATTACAAGGTTACAAAGTTTGGCTCAATGAGTGTTGCTAGATGGAGGGAAATGGTACAAGGACTCTTGAAAAAGCAAGATAAACTCACCAAATATTACACATCAAGATCACGTAGTGGCTTGCTACCATAATAAATTGCATCCTTGTGATTGCTTCAAGCTTCATCCTACAAACACAACTCCCAAAGAATATGAAAACTAAGCAAACATAGCATGTTATAACATTACAATGCATATAGGTCACATAGAATGATAAAACCAAGCTACCCAGATCACCAATGTTGCTAGTTTAAGGCCATGATGGGCCATGATACTAGTTTAAGTCCCTAGCAAGCCATGGTGCAAATTTAAGGTTATAGCATATCGTAGTTTTGGTTTAAGACTCCCACAAGCCATATTGTCTGTTCAATACCTTAGCAGGTCATAGTAAAGCAAGCTCGCTTGTTGATGATTATCGATGTCACAGCTACTATAGGCTACATGTAGGTCACATGTAATAAGAATTTAGATAGGAATGGTTGACAGGATTGACCAACTCATTCCCATCCATGTCTACAATCCTGAATGCTCCATTGTCATAGGCTCTAGTGATAAGAAAGGATCCTTCCCAATTAGTTGAGAATTTATCCACATGCTCACGAATGGCTTTGAGGACCAGGTCACCCTCCTTGATCTTACACTTGGTTAATTTATGGTGGTGCTATTGTTTCTACCTCTCTTGATACCACTCGACATGAGCAAGCACTTGCATACACTACTCCTTCATTAAGTCTAGGTTTGCTGTCCACAACTCCTTACTCTACTTTTCATTGATGAAGTAGGTGAAGGCCACTCAAAGTGATGGTACATGCAATTCAAGAGGTAAAACAGCTTTAGAACCATAAACCAAGCTATAAGATGTTACGCCAATTGCCATATGATAAGTTGTACGATAGGCCCATAGTGCATGGACAAGCTGCTCATGCCATTTGCACTTGCTGTTATTAAGCATCTTCTTGGGCAAGTTGATGATGGCCTTGTTGCTTACTTCTACTTGTCTATTAGCTTGAGGGTAATAAGATGACAAGAAAGAATTCTTAATGCCTAGGTTTTGATAGAAATCCTTTGTTTCTTGGCTATGAAATTATGATCCATTATCTATAATTATGATCATGGGTATGTTAAAATGGGCTATAATGTTATTGAGGATGAGTTTATAGACTTGTTCAAACATTGTCTTTCTCAAGGGAATAGCTTCAACCCACTTAGTAAAGTATTCAGTTATGGTGATTGATGGGATGCAATATCGCATGGGCTGCGATATCGTGTACGTGATATTGCGGCCATCGCGATATCGCATCTTCCCCCGCGATATCGCATATGCAATATCGCGGTGCGCCTTCATATCTATAAATAAGAGGTGACTCTCCCTTGTTTCCTCATCCTAGGCTAGACAGTAGGGAAACTCTGACAAATTGATCACTCCAGAGATAGAATATTTTCCATGTGCCCACAGTAGGAGTCCTAAAGTGAACGGATCTTTATTCGAGCAAACATTGTACCTGAACACAAGTTTGTTTACGACAATAAAGATGAGCTTCTTGGATAAACCTTGTAGTGCATGGAATAGGCTAATTAGGATTTTATTTATTATTCTTCATTATTCATTATTTACATGCTTTATTAGTTATTAAATCTTTCTCAACCCTTCTCTCCTAGTTAAGTGCCTCAGTACGACCGCTTCGAGCACATGCGTTACGCGTGGTGATCCCAACAACAACTAGCGTTTGATAACCACGGTTGCATTAGTTTAAGGTGTGTACGGTAAGTGAGAATGGATGATGACACTAGGTTAATTCAGACTTAGTTAGTTAGTTTGAGTTAGTTAGTTAATCTCTTCAATCCTTCACCTCGATAGCATAGGAGATAAAACCGAAAAAGACATAAAAATCATATACCTCGGACTTACTTAACCATACACCGTGACAACTACAAGTAATTCTGGGAAGACAATGAATAATTAACCTTAAGTGTTCCATGAGGCATGTAGGCACTTAGTCTATGGAGTTCGATCGAATTGTGCATGTTATACTCGTATTCGTATGGTTGAGTGTAGGGGTACCTCGCCACTCATCATTGGCGCCGTTGCCGAGGACTAAGTGTTTGTGCACTAAGTAGAACATAGGAAATCACTCACATCGTTGGGAGCTTAAATGAACCTTAGGGTTAATTAAAAAAATTATATAATAGTTAAATAGCACACCAATAAGACATAATGTCTTCTTCTTCTTCTCACAAGAGCAACTCACCACCTAGGGATCATACAAAGAACAGTCGGCAATCAAAAACACATAACCAAAATCTGCCAGTTCCTTAATAATATAGGTTGACATATACGCATCTTGATGAGTATATCCCTAACTTTAATTTTATCCTCCATCAAGATGAACAGATGCATTGGAGAGATTTGCAAGGTAACATAGTGTTACCTCCAGATCGGGTAGTCCCAAACATGCTTCTCCGTGCTCTGGCACAAATTGGCATGACACAGCTTTATGTTGAATACGTTGCAACAAATTTTAACTCAAGGGATTACTATCCTACAGCTACACAATGTATGAGGGACTCAAGGCAGGAGAGCCAACATACACTGTTGAAGCCCAAAGAGGTCCCGCACGTCCTAAGTGAAATGGGAGATGGTGAACCACTCATAACGGGTTCTCTATCAAAAGATGTTCCCCCTCCTAATGATAGTGAGGAGGTGGGGTATCAGAACCTATGCTCCACAATACATAACCCTGGTTCTGATCCCCATGAACACCAACTATTCACTGAGGGAACAACAACATATGACAAGGATGGACTTTTGGATTGTCATCATGATCAGCGCCGAAGCCACAAAAGAGAAGGTAGGAAACATCGTCATGACGATGTTTCTCCTTCTTCTTCCCCTTCTTCACATCATTCACCCTCTCCTTCCACCTCTAGGCGCAATCATAGAGAACATAACGATGAGGATAAAGGTAGGCAAAATGAGAGACCTCGACGAGAAAGTCGAGAGAGGACAAGGACATGAACGAAGGGAAAGTAGGGAACAACACAGACATTATATACATCATGAAAGAGATGATCATGACAAACACCTACTTGCCACTCGAAACATGCTAAATATAACGGAGGCAGTTAGAATCCCAACAAGGCATTTAAGAGATAGTCGGATCAAGCATTTAGACATGAACAATATCCCACACTTTGAGGGGGGGTACAACGCTGATCCGCAACATCATTTATAGGCATTCCATGATGCCTGCACCTTGCAAAACATAGAGAACAAGTGGAAGAAACTCAATTTGTTTTCTAGGACACTCACAAAGGAAGCAAAGAGTTGGTACCGGTCCTTAGAACCAGAAACCATTAGGAAGTGGAGTACAATGTTAGAACTCTTCAATGATAAATATCAGATGTACTCCAGAGTGTTTAATTTGCATAAGTAGATCCAAGGCTAGAAGCAAGGAACTCATGAACCCTTGGATGCTACCATGGGCCGCTACTACGCAATGTTACATTGTTGTTCGGGCCATGGTTATGCACAACGTGATCAACTTTGCCACATTGTAGATGGGCTAAGGTATGAAACTAGGAGAACCCTTGGGACTTATGCCCAAGGAAGATTATCAGAACTTAGAGCCCATGAAGTTCATCGCTTGTTGGAGCAAGTAGCCAAATAAGAAGGTGAGCTAAAAAAAAGAGAAAGTGCGGAAGAATACAACCGTGATCCTTCCCTTCGAAAGAAGGGAGTGAAATTTTGTGATGAGGAGGATGAGTCACCACTCGAAGAGTTGGTGAACAGAAAAACCTTGTCGATTCAAAAACTAACAACAAAAGTATCAGCTAAGGTAGATCAATTATGGGATTCCTTAGACTCTAGACTTGAAACTGTCCTGAAAATCATAGAGGAGTCTAAGGAGGAACGAAGTAGTGACAAGAATAAGACAAAGCGGAGAGATTCAGGCCCTGCACATAACAAGGGTAAGGGGAAATTTACTATCTTTGATGAGGTTGTGGACTCAGACACAGACGATGATGGTGGATGTGAGATCTGCCAATATGACCATCCTAAGAGATGTTGTCCAATCATCTCACATATACAGGAGTCTGGGGTGTATGCACTTAACCTGAGACTAAACAAAAGGCAAACACCCCACAGGTTACCTTATCCTCAAGGTACCCCAAGGCAGTTTCACCAACCATTAACGTACTATCCAAGTGGAACTCCACCACAACCCATCGGACAACATCAGTAGTGGCAATACCCACAATCATGGGGGATGCCACCGCTGACACTACAGTACCCTTACCAGCAACCCGATCCTTACGGCTATTATGTGCAACAACCGGTTTCTCTAAGTGACTCTATGGGTCACACAACTCCCCAACATCACTACCAAGTTTGGGAGTACTTTAGGAGGACTCCTTCTCCTCCAGGAGGTACCCCACATACCTACCATCCTCCTAATCTGTCCGCACCTCTTCCACCATTAGTTTCCATAACACCTCTTGCTCCAACAATGCAAGGGGAACTCCCCACTCAACCGCAGCAACGTAACGCTACGAGAGATGTAAACATTCAACTCATTGCTGGTTCTGACAATTGTAAAAAGAGAAGATCCTTCTTTAGAACCAAAATCCTAGACAAGCTCTCACCACAAAAAGCAGTTGAGTCTATGTACGCTCCTCTGACAAACAAGACTTCAGAGCACCCTTCAGTCCAACAACAAAGCTTAACGTATATGGTTATGTTAACACATACCGTAATCGACTGGATCAAGGTAGGCCATCTTCCTAGGAAACTATCTGACTCTGGGAGTTCCCTAATCTATCTACAAATCGCCAGGAATGAACCACATAAGGCTCTTATTGACTCAAGTTCCAGAGTCAACTTAATATCATGAAAAATGTATCAAGCCTAGAACTTGCCCCAACTTAAGAAGAGCAACATCCAACTGGAACTAGTAGACCAGTCCATCACCATTCCCTTGGGATTGGTGGAGGACATTGTTACCATTGTGTGTGGTTGGTCTTACCTAGCTGATTTCCTAATGATAGAAGTTAATAATGACAAAGGGGAATTCCAAATTATAATGGGAAGACCATGGCTAAGTATAATAGATGCACACCTAGGGATCCGTGATCTTTCCTTGGAGATATCTAAGGTAAATAGCTATGGAAAGATCGAGAAGAAGAAAGTTCCTTGCATCACATATAGTGATTCATCAGGTGATGACATGGAGGAATGCACAACATCTCCTCCATGCAACAGATGTGCCATTGATATTGTGAGACAAAGATGACTGTATGTAGCAACCACACAACAAGTAGTAGACACCCCGTGGTTGATAACTACTAGAAAGAGCAAACCAACATGCATGGAACGAACTGAGGAAACAACTCATGTAACAACGAAGGCATAGACACATTGGAATATGAGCGTCGCCAACTTCCACCACTTAATCTAAGAACATTAATCGAGAGAAATTGGACACTTCTAAGAAATTCAAACAAATGCTCATTGTTTTGGATCTCTCCCTTGCAATTTAGTCATGGGGGAGATGGCCACCTATGCTAATCATTTGGGGCCCTCAATTCTTTTTAGTTTTTATTTTACACGTTTTTGTTTTTCACATTTTTGTTTTACATGTTTTTGTTTTCCACATTTTTGTTTTACATGTTTTTGTTTTCCACATTTTTGTTTTACA
>MNCI01035869.1:264002-313750 GCA_015680685.1 Gnetum montanum
TGTGTGTGATCCAACCTGTAAGTTTGTCACCCAATAAGTGTTCTTTATGATGGTATAAATTGTATTTCTATTGATTGGTAATGTTTGGTTTTTACCTTTAAGTCATGATGTTGATACTAAGGTATGTTTCTTTTGATATGGCAGGCAATGAGTTCACTTCATCCATTCATCCACCAGTTTCTATGGTTTCTCTCAGCTTGGAAATGTATAGTCCCTTCTAAATAAGAACTCTAATGAATCGGTGACTGGGCATTTCTCAAACTAAGGAAGGACTCAAGGATTGAAAAGGGTGTGACTTCAAGGGAACTTGATGCTTTTGTGTTGGCCATTCTCTTGGGTGCTTGGATGTTTTCTTCTTGAGTTTTCTTATCGCTTCAATGTTACCCAATTATTGGGAAGCTGAGCAATAAAAATAATAATGTCTTTGCATGTTGTGGTTCACATGCATAAAAATACAAAACACGAAAAAAACAAAAAAAAGAGAAGAAAGAAAAAAAGAAAAGAAAAGAAAGTGAGAATTCAAAGCACACCCCTTAGACAGAATAATCATTTAGGCTACAAGCACTGGTTATGGAACTCAAAATAAAATGTTCTCTCTAACTAAGGACCCTCTGGCTTCCCATTCTCTCCTCCTTGTTGTTTCATCGGAATGGTGGTGACTCTTTGAAGATGCATTCTTGTTACTTCAAGAGGATGGATTAGCCGAATGCATTAATGAGAAGTCATTGGATGTGGTTGGTTTGAGGCCAGACTTGGAATGAGATTTGCTAAGTCACATTAATCTTGAAACACACAAGGGGTTGTACACCACCTTGTTCTTGGGATTCCATTCCATTCTCTTCTCTCCATCCTTATCTCCATTGTTCACCTCATTGTCGGTTGTATCATTAGTGTATATTTTTGTTGACGCATTATTTTCTTTTTGGTAAATTCTTGTGGTTGAGACTTTAACTCTTTTTCCAAAGGACATTCCCAGAGCCTACAGACTCTTTGAATGTGGATTTGTCAGGGCATTAAGGGAATGAGCCTGCTTTGGGGAGGACCCACTAACATTCCTATTTGGTGCACTAGTTAACTTATTTTCCCTAACATTTTTGCAATCCATTTTATTTTGTTCATTTCCATCTTGAAATCCATTTCATCGATGTCATAGTTGTCCCTTTTTATCTATCTTTCTTATTCCTTTTCTTTCTCCATTCTAACACTATCGGAGGTTCACGATTAGTCATGGAGGTATAGGGCCCAATTTTTTTGATTTTCTCCTAGCCCAGATTTTTTTTATTCTTTCCTAACCCCTACACCTTCAGTAGTCACCAATATTATATCTCCAAATCCGTATCAGCCATACCACAACCTAGCCAATAGACCTTACACCGAAGCAAGGTATTACTTACATGATGATTCATTTACCCTTGCTAATATAAGATTGTGTTGTGTGTGCAGATGACAATCATACAACAACGGAAGGGATCTAGAAGGAACACTTGAAATGGAGTAGTGCTGAAGCAGCTATGCAAGGAGCAAGATCGATGGCACACTTACGGATGGACAACGAAAGGCGCAATCTTGGCGTTGGCAGCAGCAACACTTCTTTCTCTCTGTCTCTTTCTTAGCTGCCAAATGAGGCCTGATGTTAATGTAATAAGGTGTTCACCCTTATTGTCATGAACACCAGTTTTGTTGTGTCTTGTAATGATGATCCGTTCACATGTCATCCCATTAGTTCCATTTGAGTCAATAATCCCATACCTTCTCGATATTATTGTAAGGAACTCAAGGACGAGTTTTCATTTAGTCATGGGGGTATGATGGGACACGATATCGCATGGGCCATGATATTGCGTACACAATATCACTGCCATCGCGTACATGATATCGCATCTTCCCCCGCGATATCGCATCTTCCCCCGCGATATCGCATCTTCCCCTGCGATATCGCGTACGTGATATCATGGTGCACCGTCATATCTATAAATAAGAGGCGGATCTCCCTTGTTTCCTCATCCTGGGCTAGATAGTAGAGAAACTCAAGTAGATTGATCACTCTAGAGATAGAATATTTTCCATGTGCCCACAGTAGGAGTCCTAAAGTGAACGGATCTTTATTCGAGCAAACATTGTACCTGAACACAAGTTTGTGTACGACAATAAAGAAAAGCTTCTTGGATAAACCTTGCAGTGCATGGAATAGGTTAATTAGGATTTTATTTATTGTTATTCATTATTCATTATTTACATGCTTTATTAGTTATTAAATCTTTCTCAACCCTTCTCTCCTAGTTAAGTGTCTTAGTACGACCGCTTCGAGCACATGCGTTACGCGTGGTGATCCTAGCAATGACTAGCATTTGGTAACCATGGTTGCATTGGTTCAGAGTGTGTACGGTAAGTAGAAACGGATGCTGATGCTAGGTTAATTCAGACTTAGTTAGTTAGTTAGAGTTAGTTAGTTAATCTCTTCAACCCTTCACCTCAATAGCATAGGAGATAAAATCGAAAAAGACATAAAAATCATATACCTTGGACTTACTTAACCATACACCGTGACAACTACAAGTAAGTCTAAGAAGACAACGAATAATTAACCTTAAGTGTTCCATGAGGTGTGCAGGCACTTAATCTATGGAGTTCAACCGGATCACGCATGTTACGCTCGTATTCGTATGGTTGAGTGTAGGGGTACCTCGCCACTCATCAATGATGATGAAGCTATATCCTATAGAATACTTAGGTATTATAGGTCCAATGATATCCAACCCCCATCATCAGTCGGTGGTACATGTATAAGGTTGCTATGTCATTGGCACATGTCATGGTGCTTAACCTTGTGTAGGCAGTCACTTTTCATATAAGGCCAATATTAGCCTAACTGTCTAATCTTTGCAGCCACAGCCCTGGGTCCTATATGTCCCTCACAAATACCCTTGTGAACCTACTCTAGGACTATTTTGGCTTTGTTTTTATGCAAGCACCTTAACAATACACCATCGTAGGACCATTTACATAATGTGTTATCACCTACGATGACATACTGCTTTGATCGTTTGCATACATTGTCCTTTTAAGTAGTAGTTAGGCTTTGTGAGGATTCACCATGCATAAGGTAAAATTTGATATCATCATACCACTCCCTACTGAGAGTAGTATGAATTATAGCCATAAAGGTATCTTCATTGCTCTGCGTGATGAGAATAGCATAGTCCATGGTTAAGGTGGGTAGCTTACTAAACACATTTGGCATCACACTGAGGGCTAACATTGCAATTGCATCAGCTATGGCATTTTCATTTTGAGGTATGTGTTGGATATCAATGTCTATAAGTTGTTGTAATAGTTAATTCCCTAGGTTGCAGTAAGATTGTAAGTGTTTGGCTTTACATGCGTAGACCTTAGTTACTTAGTTAACCACAAGTTGTGAATCACCTTTGATCATTAATCATTTGATTCCTAGGTCATGAACTACCATCATCCCTTGAATAAATCCTCATACTTTGCTATGTTGTTGGTACATGGAAACTCAAAAGGTAGATGAAGGATCAAATTTTATCATATGGGAATGTTACAATGGCAGTGAAACTAGCCCCACGTGTAGTTGAAGCTCCCTCAAAGTGCATGACCACCTTATATCCCTCAACCACTTGGCTAATAATGTGGACATGTTCATTGGGAAACTTAGGATCTATGGCTATATGGTCATCAATAGGTGAAATAGTGAGTTGTATGGCTATAGCTTAACCTTTCATTAAGGATTGTAATGAAGCTCAAACTCCACAATTATGGCTTTCCATTAGGCTATACAGCTACTTTTATAGATATTGGTCGTTATGGATTTTAGCACATTATCTTTGCAAATGACATTGACTTGGCTCTTGAAGAGGTAATATCTCACTTCTTTAATGAGAAGACTAGTGCTAGATAATACTTCTCCACTTTAATGTATCAAGTCTCGTTAGCAACTAATGCATGGCTAAGATAGTACATTGACATTTCTACTCCATCATCAAGCTTCTAACAAAGTAGAAAGGTAATGGACATGTGGGAGATAGCAAAGTAGATATAAAATAGTTTACCCTCTTATGGAGGATAGACTGTCAGTAGTTGTGCTAACTCTTGCTTAAGGTTTTCAAAGGCCTCTTAGCATTGAGTCATCCACTCATAGTGAATCCCTTTCTTAAGTAAGTGTTACATGGGTTGTAACTTATCCGTAAGCCTAGCGATAAACCTATGAATAAATTGTAATATACCTTGTAATCCTCAAATCTCCTTAAGGTTGGTAGGCACTACTAATTTTGATATAGCCTTAACCTTAACAAGATCAACACATATCCCTGCTTCAGATACTAAAAAGCCAAGCATCTTATCAGTCTTGACACTAAAGACACACTTCTTGGGATTAAGCCTAAGCTTGTACTTGAGGCACCATGTAAGCACAAGATCTAGGTCATTAGCATGGTCACTAGTCACTTTGGACTTAACAGCTATATCATCTACATAATCATTGAGCAAACCTAGCATGTAATCACTAAATATGAGGTTCATGACTCATTGATAAGTTACTCTTGTGTTCTTAAGGCTAAAGGGCATCATAGTATAGCAAAAGGTACCCCAAGGAGTTATCAATGTTGTGCTAAGTTGGTGCTCTGGGTTGATCCTAATTTGGTTGTATCCCGAGAATCCATCCATAAAGGACAATAAGGCATGTTTGGCTATAGTATTAATCAGTTGATAAATACTAGGTAGAGGGAAGCCATCCTTGATAGTTGCTTTATTTAGGTCTCAGAAATTGATGCAAATACAAATACTCCTATTTTTCTTAGGGACTACCACTATGCTAGACATCCATTCTACGTAGTTAATAGCTTGGATGAAGCCTACTTGATAGAGTTTTGAGATCTCATCACAAACTACTAAGGCCAAATCATGTCTAAGCTTGTGCACTTTTTGCTTAATTGGTTTAATGCTAGGGTCTAGTATGATGTTGTGCTAGACTAAAAATTGGTCTAGACCTGACATATCTTCATATGACAAGAAGAAAACCTTGCTATTGTCTTGTATTCTTTGGTGATGTCTTGAGCCTATTGAGGTTCTAGTGAGGAACTTAGTTTAAGGATTTTCTCCTCACCACTATGTGTCGTGATAGGAACATCAACTAGAAATTATTTAGTTATGTCACTAGCCTCAAGGTCAAGCATTTTAACTAGGTTTTCAAGCCATTCTAGAAGCATCTCAATAGAGGTTGTGTAACTGACAAGACTCCCAGGCTCAAGATCTAGACAATTAGTGTTAATATACCTTTCAACATCACCGTGGGGTCCATGTAGTTACAAAGGTAAATAGATATTCTTCTAGGTATTCATACTTTAATTTTTCATGTCAACCAAAAGCATATCAAGTGGCACTTAAGTAAAAGTGAATAAACAATGCTAAAATGCTATAAAATTATGCAAATGCACGCTATTCTAATGTAGACAAGGTCATCCAAGGCTATAAAAGTAAGTAAAAAAAGTAAAATAAGGGTCAAATAAAGGTCAAACAAGGGGAAGTATGAGAAATAAGGGTACACATGGTCAAAAAATGTTATGGTTTTGCCAATTTTAGGCCTTAGTGGGCCATGATGCCAATTTAAGGCCATAGCGGGCCATGGTCACATGGTGTCAAATAGTGGTTAGGGAAGGTTAAACCCCACCATTGAATATAAATTAAAGGCTAAATAGGATCATACAAGGCTATAATAAGTATAAACATAATGAAATATAAGCATTATCGAGGCTAAACAAGGTCAACAAGGCATAATAAATCATGACATGATAAGAAAAGGTTAAACAAGACACAGTGGAACACATGTGGTGAATCTTGGTCAAAACATGGTTAAAAAGGGGTTAGTTTCTGCTAGTTTTAGGCCTTAGGAGGCCATGGCTTAAGGTTACAATGCTAATAGGCTAGTTTGGGCATCAATTAGGGCTATTTCTAGGATTTTTGGACTAAAAAAACAAGGGGTTTAGAGCTTCCACATTGGACACCCCCTCTCCCAACCCCGCCCCCCCACCCCCCCCCCCCCCCCCCCCCCCCCCCTTCCCCTTTGTTTCCATGATGGCCAGCATGGAAGGGGTGACCACTAACATGGAAAAAACATCTAGGCAGTTTCCTAGGATTTATTACGCTAATTTTTTACTACTAGTGGTTTGTATGTTAGTGTTTTTGCCTAGGGAATGTCATAGGCTACTTGGACACTTGTTTCAACCTCTGGGATCCCCTTTTAAGCCTAAAAGTTTCTTCCACATTGATTCCATGCTAGCTAGCATGGAGACCAAGGAAAACATGTTCCATTGCATTCAAAGCATTGAAATTGGTGTTCCAAGACCTTCCCAAGGTAGCGTAGGACTAGATTTGTTAAAATTGATCATTTTGAAGATCAAGAAAGGCCAAAATGTAAGTCTTGAAGTCACACCCCTTGGCTCTACACTGGCTAACATGAAGGGAAGGGAGTTTAGAATAGATGATGTAAATATAAGCCAAAATAGGATTAAACAAGGTTACATGGGCAACTAGAACCAAGATCTTGCAATTGTGCATCCCTTAGTTGCATTTTAAGGTCATTTTGAATGGGCTTTGAGGGTTAAATCAAGCCTTAGGTAGTCTCCACACTAGATCCATGCTTACTAGAGTGGAGCCAACATGGAGTAGAGGGGATGACCTTATTTTTGATCTTTGGATGGTCTAGGGTGCAAATCAACCAGGTTTCTAGGCCCCTAGGGTTACAAATTATGATTTTCCAAGTTTTTGATCAATTTTAGTCATGTTTGAAGGTTTTTTGAGGCCATACAAGGTTACATCCCTCTTGATCCATGTTTGGGGGGGAAGAGGAGGTTGTTCCAGCATGGAGGATTAGAGTTGATGAGATTTAAGAGTTAAAATGAGGTCAAACAAGTGCAATCTTGAGGATATGAGGTTTTAGGCTTCCCTAGTGTAGGTACTTGATCTCCTAGAGTGTCAATTTATTATCTAAGGAGAAAAGGCATCTCTTCCATGTTGGCCAGCATGGAAGAGCCATAGATCCTAGATCTAAATAAATTTGGATAATAACTGACCATCTTAAAACCACATATTCTCCCACAGAGGTTTTGAGTGGATTTATGACTTACCTCTGTGGTTCCATGCAGGCCAATGTGGAACTAGCTTGAAAGACCTTAGGCGGTTGATTTTTGGTAATATTTGATCATTTTAAGGAAGTCTAGTGACTCTTGAAAATACTAGTAGGGTTATAGGATAAGTATAAGGTAATTTGACGATACTCTGGTGCATCTATGATCTCCCATGGACCTTCCTAGCTACATTCACATTAGTTAGCATGGAGGAGAGGGGTGTCTAGCATGGAGGCCAAGAAACTCATGAAAAATGATCTTTTTGACAAGTTTCAACTGCAAAAGCCTTTGAGAAGGTTGGGTTATCAATAGAAGTACATTTGGAGGAAAATCTTGAGAATTTTAGCTATCCCCCTTTCCATCCATGCTAGCTCCATGCTAGCCAATGTGAATAGGATCTCCTCCCAACATGGATGAACTTGAAGTCAAGTTATGGGACACTTTTAATAAGTTTTGATAGGGTTTCAAAGCTACCAAGGCTATAGAGGATTGAGGGTGACAATTCAATGTTGAAATCGATCAGTTTGAAGGCTCCTAGGTGTCTATGTAGTCATTCCCCCTTTTCTCCATGCTAGGAAGGGTGGCGCCAACATGGAAGGAAGGGAGATTATGACTTTTTGCTATTTTTGATTAGCTTTGTAACATTTGAGGACTCTAAGAGACTCTAGTAGGGTCTAGAGGTCAGTAGGGTAGGACATTGATTAATTTTTGTCTATAGAGAAGGTTATACTGCACATCCATCGACACTGGCCAATGTGGAGAGGAAGGTTTACTAGTGAGGAGAAGCTTCTAGGATGAAAATCAACGAAAAATTCTACTACTATCAACTACCAAAGGTGACTAGCAGGGTCCTAGATCATGTGGGCCTACTCTACAGGTCAAATCAAGGTGAAATTAGCACTAGGAATAGGTGTTACCCTTCTTGTTCCATGTTGGGCAATGTTGCCCTAGTGCGGAAGCCCAAAATACCAAGTTTTGACTAGATCTTATCCCCTACCAAAGCCTGAGGTTGGATGAGGTAGGTTATAGCTACTAAAAATGGCAAGAGTGGTTAGTGTGAGGTGTTGTTAAGTGAGGGAGATAAGTATCCATGTTAGCTCCACACTACCCAACATGGATACATGGAGGATAAGGTTGTAGCATGGTCTTAGTCATTCTAAGGGGTTAAAACCCTACTGTTGATGGAGTTTTAAGTTTAAAAACACCATGTATGAGGGAATATGATGGGGCCCATGGCCCAAAACTCAAGAAACAAGAAAAGTAAACATAATTGTTGTTTCATCTTTCACTCTTAGCATGGAGAATACTTCTATGCACCCCTCCCTCCCCNTGCACTTTAAGTTCCAATGCACCAAACTAGTAGTGGAGGTGAGAGTGGAAACATTTAGGTTTAAGTTTGATTTTTATTGTAAATTTGCCTAAACACCAACCACACTTCTCATTCTATACCTAATGCATAGGAGGAGAGATTTAGGAGAGTTTTTTGCTATAGGAATCATCTCTCTTTAACATTAAAGCACTAGGAATTCCTTCTAGTCATCGTAGAATCCTCAACCCATCAGTTTTCAAGCTTCTACAACGTTGGTGCAACTAGGATGAAGACATGTGGAGGATCAAGAAAAAACCCAAGGTTCAAAGAGGCTGACAAGGCTACTTAGAAACATTTCAATATACCAAGGCTTATTTCAATTCAGGCTTCCTCTTCACTCAATCCCAAGTAGGCCATCTCTAGCTATTTTTCTCAGTTTTGAAGTCGTTTTTGTATTTTTCTAGTTGGGATAGGGTTGTTTTCTTTAGATCTATGCCAAAGGGGTTAATGAAGTTGAATTTCAATGAAACCTTACCTCATATTTTGGTCATTTATATGTATACCTAGGGTTATTTGATTGTCCAAGCTTTGGTAGATTTGATTTGTACTATAGGCTTGCTTTTTTATGTGCTTTTTCTAAAAATTTGGGAGTGGAGTCATTTTTATTAGACCTAGGCTGATGCTTTTTCCAAAATTAAATTCTAACAAAATCCTACCCCCTATTTTGATGCATTCTTACATGGGTTTAAGTTTATTTTGTCATTTAGGCTTCAATTCATGGCTAAATTAAATTAGGTTTTATGGATTTTGTGTTTTTAAATGCTTTTTGATGAAAAAAGCAAGCAAAGTTGTGAATTTTTTATTAAGAAAATAGCTGAATGTTGGAAAAATATAAATTTATTGGTTTCTATGGTTATTTTTAAGCTTTACATTGGTTGTGATCTCATCTAATTTGGATTCATAATGAGGGAGTTATGGCTACTTCAATCAGGTTGTGTAATTAGGATTTGTGCCATTTTTTAGATTTTCATCCAAGTTCACAATTTTTTTTCTAAATAAATGGTAGGGGTTTTTTAATTTTTTCTAAGTTTGGATACATAGAGCTTAATTTAAACTTACAAAAAGTGTTGTAATCACTCCATTTGAAGCTCAAACTAATTTTTGGTCAATTTTTTACCAACCCTGCATGGAAGGGGATAAATGTTGATAGCTACGATTGTGCAAATCTGGCTATGGCTCATGTAAAATTGGTTATGAATTTTTAGTTTTACTAGCTATGGATTAAAGGTTTGTGATTTTGGAATTCCTTCAATGGTGGAATCACTTAAATCAGAGCTTTCAAGAATTTTTTATGAATTTTTAACTATGGCTATGTGAATTAGGCTTAATTTTGGTTGTAGCAGTTTACCCCTTGGAAATGGATGTTATTGACATACTTAAAGATTTCTCTTGCCAACTTCCATTCCCTTAGGGATGCCTAAAGATGTAAAATACATTCTAAAGTTGGTTTCATGAGAAATAGAGACTTCTACTCCTTTTAGCATGCTTTTTCCTATGGCTATTTTTTCTAGGTTTTAATGCTTTTTCTAAGTTAATGCATGGTTTGGGCTAAGGCATAATTTTGTCTATGAAGTTTAGAATATAATGGTTTAATGGCTATGGAGGTTGTAAAATGGTTGTTATCAAATCTCTAAACAAATTTTGACAAATACTTTAGAGTTTTTACAGGGGCTAATTTCACCCCTAACTAAGGTGTTTTATGAAATTCATAAGGAAATTTTTAAGTGTTCAAACATGATGCTAATGATGCTTATGTTTTTCCCCTATAGGGTCCTGCTGAAGCATGTACTCATTGTAGTTGAATTGGTGGGCATCCTATAATGTATCAACCATTCCAAGGCCAACACCCCTCTTCCTAATTTGGACCTGGGTAAGGGATCACTATGGTTCCATTTGGGGGTAAGGGAATTCCATGCCTACCATCTATAAAACATTAGTGTGATGATGTGATCGCACCTTTCTACAAAGGTGGCTAGTGTCATAGTGGAGACCCTATTGCCTAGATCTACACATTTGGTTTCTTAGCTCATAAGCAATGATCTAGAGCCCTGAGAATTAGGAGAGCTAGTAGAGACAAAGGACACCATTAGTGCACGTTACCTTTCATACATATAGAATATGCTAGAGTATTCACGGTATAACATTAACAATGCTCTAATGGTGGAAGAAAGAGCATACTCCTTATTTTAGAATGCTCTAGGCTTTGTGTACCAATTATAGGGGTAAGCATGTCTATTTTAGGTTTTAATGTTTTAGCCTTATTTAGTTTAGTCATCTTGTAGGTATAGGGTTAATGAGTAAGGCTTGATCAAAAAATGATCAAATCTTAGCAGTAGCCCACACTGCATTGAGTGAATTCACCGAAGGCCCTAAGATCAAACATGTTTTTTTCAAACTAATAAGCGGGGACTTTGATGAATACCCTACCAAATTTGACCCTTTCTACAAGAAGTGTCTGGCTGCCAAAATAGTACACAATTGGTGGGAAACTCCCAAGGCTATCAAAGATATGGGCATCACTGCTGGAAGTGCTACCTAAGGTTTTATGGCTATTTGGGTCTTAAGAAATTCTATGATCTACATGTAGCTGTACTAATGCTAATCATTTATTTTTGGCTTACAGGACCTTCCACTTCTGCTAATGTTACTACACTTCTCACCAAGCATTCTATGAATACTCTCATCCTAAAGTTTAGTGAGGTGGGGCCAGCACAGAAGTGGTTGAGGGGGTAGGCATCTGAGAACATCCAAATAAACATCATGTATGTAAGTTTACTTGAGGTCTTCATGGCACCTAGCCGTATTGTTCCTTTTGTGGAGATGCTAAATGTCATTAACTCCTTTGATGTAGAAGCTGATGTGTTTCACACCACAATGTGAGGCATACCGATTATCATTACCATTAGTGAGGCTACCTTTTATGACTTGTTTGGTGTTCTCGCTGATAAGATAACAATTGTTACCAAACCAATGAAGGAGACCAATCATTGTGTAGAAGTTGAGGATTAGTTTGGTACCAACAAGGGCCACTCTAGACTTGCTTTTAATAGCTTCATGAACCCTGATGCAAGGGAGTCCTATCCCTTATTTAGGTCTCAAGCCTTTCCTAAATTCTTATCACAAAAGAAGATAATTAGTATTACATAGGGATGCACCTTTAAGAAGATCTTGATGGAGGGAAATCATTTTAATTGGGTTTCGTCCTTAACTATGGGCCTCAAGGAGAAAATCCTCAAACTCTGTGAGGACCTCTGTATAATAGTCCACATGCACTATGCATTTTTGTAGGCTATTTGAAGAAGTTTGTGGAATTATTGGTGGTGAGCAAGAATGGGTTATGGATGTGCTAGGATTCAAAATAGCTCTCCAAGCCTTATATAAAACATCTTTATCAAACTATCTAGGATTAGAACCCACCAGAGGACATGGGGTATTTGCTATTTATGACAACTAAGAATCTTGATGTTAGTAAGTGTGAATCCCCTGACAGCATGGGGGAGATGCCTCTTACTTTCCTAGCACACATTTAGAGAGCTCGATGATTACATGCTAAGGCTAATGGGGTAGCCAGGGCTAGTTTGAAACAACCAGTGGAGGAGGCACCACAAGCATTAGAACCACCCTCCAAACAAAAGATCATCTTTAAGATTCCTTGGTTAGATTAGATAATCACAGGTATGCTTTAACTATGTTCTTAACATTCCTAACTATGTATTATCCTATGGCTATACATGTTAACTTGTCTAATGTGTTATGGTTATAGGTCAATGGTAAAACCTAGCAATCCAAGCTACCACTACAAAAGAAGAACAAAGATAGGCAGAGTCACACAAATGTGCAAAGGAAGATTAGAGACATATAGCTATTACAATAAAGGAGGAATAAATATGTGTAGAGGAGGTACTCTTGCAACAAGATATGGATGATCTAGACATCTTGTTTGGAGAGCCAGTACCCGAGAAGCGTCTAATCAACATCCCCAATGATGATGATGAGGATGAAAATGTGAATGTAGTTCTAGATATGCTTATGCTATAATCATCATTGTCTATGGTTTTATGTTTAATTTCTTAGTTCTTACTTGTCTAGTAACTTTTATGCTTATCATAGTTCCTAAGCCATAAGCAGAGGCCTCTACATCCACAGTTCACATGAAACCATGGGTAGAGGTCCTAGACAATATAGAATTCATGTAGGGGATGGAAAAGAACATCATCAGTCAATTGCAATAGACTGCACCCAAGATCAATAAGAACTATGTTTTGCTATGCCTTAGTTGTTTTACTATAGCTACCTTAGGTTCTATATCATGTTTATGGTTATATTTTTGTTATTTTTAATGCCATCAGTTGTGTGGGATCTAGCCTAAGAGATGGAGTTTGACTCCTTACCTAAACTTCCTCCTAACATCCCACATGTCCCCTTGAAGTTGTACAAAACTTCCACTGATCTTGTGGTTTCATGTGCAAAAGCTTCATGGAAGATTTAGAGGTCCAACGAATCCCTATGGGAACATGCTGTGGCCTTGAAGGAGAAAAATAAAAGGCAAGCTGAGAGGCTCTAGGATCTTGAGGAATGTAAGGCCAAGTAGCCCAAGTGGCTAATTCATGGGCATTACAAAATAAGGAGATCACATGGGCTTGCTACTGGCACACAATCTAGGAAAAAGTTTCCCTCTCTCAGGAGTTGCATGAGCAATAGATATAGATGGACTTGATCTCCCAAAATGCCTAGGATTGGAAGGATTATAGTGCTTGGGTCCTAGAGTGGGATAAGACAAAAATGGATCACAAGTGGAAGTATAAGGCTGATCAAGAGGAATACCTGAAGTGGCCAAAGAGGAAGATGACTAAGCAACAAAAGAGAAATCTATTTATCTAGGGCATTAAGGCTAAGAGTGTTTTCAACCTCTTTGAAAGCACTCTGATAGCAATTGATTCTCCTACTTCTCATATCATTATAGCAATAGATGATGTATCTATGGCTACAGTCTCATGAGAGCTACCTGTAGCAACCGAAAACGTTGATAGCTGGAACACCAAGAGGTTGCCAGGAAAATAGTTTAACCCCAGATCCGTGCAAGGGCCATGCTAGAGAAAAATGGAAGCAGGGCACCTCGAACAGTCTAGTCGATCAGACAAGGACTTAATCAGTGTATCTTAACCTTATGTAAATGTTGTTTCGAAGGCGAGACACACAAGGTAAATCGATGATCAATAAATGCAGAATGGAGAAAATAGTGCAAAACAACGATAACAGTAAAGAAATAGTAGAACAAACTCAGGTGAGAAAATGCACCACCCCAAGGTTGCAGATTTGATTCTTTGCCTTGTTTGAAAGGTGTACAATAGGTTATGCAATGCTAGAGACACACAAAGAACTCAAAGATAACTAGAATGCTCAAGAAAAATGCCAACTATGCCTTCTGAAAGTCAACTATAGTAAAAATCCAACCAGCCAATGCAAAAAGCCAACAAGCCAATTACTCTTGTCAATGTAAAAATGCCAAATATTTTAGCAAAAAAGCCAACCCTTTGAGCATTATTTGCTGGGGTATTTATAGGGCCAAGAGCAGGTGAGAAATGTGGTCAAGACGCCATGTGTCCTGGACCCCACAAGATGCTAATGTGCCCGTACCGTGTAGGTGTGCAATGTTAGAAGTGAACTTGGCTATGTTGTGACTATACCACCGGAACTGTATGTGCCAAGATCCAGTGTGCTAACAACACAAATAAAAAATGGAGCTTATGATCTAGGACTACATCTTCCCTGCTCTTACGAGTAAGGTCAAGTGTAGGAACAATGTTTTGGGAGCTAACCAAGGGGTGTGCAAAATGAAGTAACATTGTTGATTCTGCCAAGGAGATGCTAGAGTGAGGAAGATTGCTATCAACAAGTTCTAGAGTTGCCCAAAGACATCTTGATGCTTCCATACCAATGTTGCGTTACTCACGTTGTTGAGTACATTGGTGTAGCATAAGTGGCTGCTTGCTATGCTGTGCTACGCTACGTAGCGTAGCATAGTGTAGCCACTGGTCTTAACTGACCTTGTGTTGGAGCTGAAAGCATTTATCTGAGGCTTAGGCATGCCAACAACAGCAACTTTTGTCCTTCATGTCGAGAAGCCTTTGAACTCGCTGAACTTATGTTTGAAACATTTTTACTGCTCTTGCATTGTTGCTATGCTGTGCTATGCTATGTAGCATAGCATAGCGTAGCGACTAGCGTATCCTACTTCTTTGTTTAATCCATCATTTTCTACTAAGAAACTTTGCTCGAGGCTTGGGGGCTAAGCGAGGTAACCAGTTTTGGAGGTTGAAGTGTTGCCGAGTACAACTTTCTTGTTGGAATCACTTAGCGAGACCGACCTTTCTGCTTTGCTTTTGCTATGATGTGCTACGCTACATAGCATAGCATAGCATAGCATCCTGCATTAACTAAATCTTGACTTGTTTTTGCAATCATTCTGTCAATTCTCACTTACATGCTTGAGCAACTATCTTTTGAGGCTTGCTACATTGCATAGAGTAGCATAATGTAGTAGACTTCTTCACTAGAAAACCTGCCGAACTATTTTGCTCATCCCAAACACTCTCGGCAACTCCTAGCATAGTTTTTTCATAGACTGTTAGCCAAGTCAATTGTCCAAGTAGGCAGGCCGAAGAGTCCGTCAAGTCTATCAGCTCTAGAGATAGAAAACTTGTCAGACTGGCCAATCTAACCTTAGTGCCTACATTTTCCTGCTAAACTGTCATGACACTGCACTTGTGGAAGTCCTTGCCTGAATTCCAAGACCTTGCTAAGGCATGAGGGTCCTAAAATTTTATGGTATTTCACTAGCCCCTCTTTGTCGACGTCTAGAGGATCTGCCCAATAGACATCGACAAAGAATATGAAACACCATGAAGGACAAGTCACTAACATCGCTCTCTGGTGGTTGCTTAGATGTCGCTTCGCTATGCTTGGGAGTAATAGGATAGTTGTGCAGGGGAAAGGAAAAAGGGTGGATTTGAGGGGACAGGTTCAAGAAAAGCTAAGATGAAACTTAGCATAGTCCCTGGTTGGAGTGCTTGTGAGGGAATTGGCTAGCGTGGACATCTTTTCTTTTACTAGCTTCTAACCTCTTGTCGGAATTCTTGGAGAGGATCATTGTAAAACAACTAGCGTGCCATTTGCTTTGGGCACAGGCTCTTCTTCTTTTTTTATTTTTTTTATGTTACAATTTTGTGCTTTTCTTTTGTCATTTAGACATATTCATTTGCAAACAACCTTGTTGTTGCAGGATAGGTGTTTTCTCCCTGGGATGAGTTTTGTTACATCCATGTGGGGCTTTGACCTACCTACAGATGCTTCCCATGCAGCGAGTTGTGTTACATGTGTCATGGACTTTGCAGTTCAACATATGGGAGGGCTTTACACATGTCGAGAAAGCTTGTAAAAGATGTGTGAAAAGGGAAATTGTGAGTTTGAGAAACGAGATGATGGAGGTTAAAGGGGAGGGGTAGGATGTGCACTCCCAAGTAGCTAAGCTAGTTAGAGCGGTCACCTCAGAACGATGTGGTGTCCTATCCTCCTGGCAAAACACATCTTTGACCGATGCCATCTCAGCCCATATCCTACAAACACAACAAAAAGTAGACCAGAGAAATGTAGCCATGAAACATAGTTAGGAAAAGGTCTTACTTGCTTTAGACATCATTGAAGTAACAAGCACTGTTGTTGAGGCATGCGACGTCTAAAGCAGGAAGGCTGGCAACGGCTTTAGTAGCGACAAGCTTAAGGGGTCGACACCGAGGGGGCTAGGAGTTGTGGCGATGCAAATGCTTAGGAGTCCCCACCTAAGGCAAACATCATGTAGTTTAGCTATAACATGAGAAGCCTAATAGCTGAACGTCTTTTGAGCTTGGATGATGGTGGGGGCTGGAGGGTAGCAACTTTGTGGTTGGGCCACAATAGTGCTGGGGCCCCAACGACAAGTGCTGATAATGGAAGCTACTGTCAGGGTAACAGGCCATGGTAGTGATAACTTCGAAAGGTTAGCAAGATTTCATATGACATCTCTAGAGGATCAGCAAGATGCCAGGGGTAGTGGTGTTCTATTCGTTCCATAGGATGCTTTCTTGTCATCGTGAACTGCATTCTAGAACTGCAATGCTCCACCTTGCATGGGCACTGTGCACGCTCGCTTGTTTGAATGGTCATGGATTGTGAGCTGAGAAGGTTGTGCTGTGAACCCAGTTTAAGGTCATAGTAGACCATCTGATATACTGGTTTAAGGTCCCAATAGACCATTGTGCCAGTTTAAGGTCCTAGTAGACCACTGTGCTAGTTTAAGGTCTTAGCATATCGTTGTGCTAATTTATCTTCGTAGCAGATGATGGATGGACCAGTTTAAGGTCGTAGCAGACTGTCTGTGCTAGTTTAACATCATAGTAGACATTCTATGCCATTTTATAGTCATGGTAGATCATCTGTGCCAATTTATAGTCATGGCGGTCTATGGATGCCAGTTTATAGTCATAGCAAACTATGGATGCTATTTTATAGTCGTAGCGCACTATGGATGCCAGTTTATAGTCATAGTGGACTATTGATGGTTACCTTGCCTCTGCATTAAATGAAGTACAACTTCAAGTATAAGTGATTCACAGGATTTTCAAACTCTCTGCCATCCATGTCTGCCAGCTTGAAGGCTCTATTCTTGTAGGCTTTTGTGACTACGAATGGACCTTTCCAATTTTCTAAAAACTTGTCTACATGTTCACGCATAGCTTTGAGGACTAGGTCCCCCTTTTTAATTGGCCTTCGATGTAAGTCTACATGATGCTTTTGTTGCTGCTTGTCTTGATACCATTCGATGTGACCTAGTGTTTGTGCACCCTCTTCCTCTAGGAAGTTGAGATCAATGATCCTTGACTCGTTATTCTAGGCTTCATTTATGATGCTTGAAAGGATCATCCATAGTGATGGTACTTGCAATTCAAGAGGCAACACTACTTCAGATTCGTAGACTAGGCTATATGGGGTCTTACCTATAGTCGTCCTACGCGTCGTACAGTAGGCCCAGAGCACATAGAAAATTTGCTCATGCCATTACCTCTTGTTGTTGCTAAGCATTCTTTTAAGCAAGTTGATGATGGCCTTGTTTGTTGTTTCTACCTGACTATTAGCCTGGAGGTAATATGGTGACAAGAATAATTACTTAAAGCCAAGGTGGCTACAAAAGGTTCTAGTTTCCGCACTACTAAACTGTGGCCCATTTTCTGTCACAATAGTCATGGGAAGACCAAAACTTATTACGATGTTGTCTAGGATGAAGTGCCAAACTTGCTGAGATGTAGTTTTCCTAAGAGGGATAGCTTCTGCCCACTTTGTGAAGTACTTAGTGGTAGTAATGATGAAGCTATGTCCTGTAGAAGACTTAGATGTTATGGATCCTATGATATCTAGTCCCCATCGTTGGAATGACCACGTGATCTTTATAGGATGCAACTCAATAGGTGACACGTGTATGAGATTTGTGTGATGTTGGCATGTGTCCCACGTATTGACTTTAGCAAAATAGTCTCGTTCCATGCAAGGCCAGTAATACACTAAGCATCTAATCTTAGTTGCCATGCCCCTGGGAGCTATGTGTCTTCCACATAGTCCTTCATGGACCTCGCTAACTATTTTTTGTGCCTCCTCCCCACTAATGCAAGTTAACAATATTCCATCAAAGGAGCGTTTACACAAGGTATTATCTCCTACCAGGACACACTATCGTGCTCGCTTTCGGATTGCATCCCTTTGGGCAAATGTTAAGCCATGTGGGCATTCACCATGTTGCAGGTAGGCTTTCACGTTAGCGTACCACTCTTGGGTGTTGGTAGCGCTTATGGAGCCCATATGTACTACTTAGGTGATAGGGTTTGTGCACTCTATTATTGAAGCAGGTAGAGTTGCAAACAGGTGTGATGGCATGTTTAATGCTAGTGTAGCTAAGGCATTGGCTACGGTGCTCTCATTGTATGGCACATGCTAGATGTCTATTATGGTGAACTTTTGCACCTAGTTTTTGGCCAAATCACAGTAAGGCTATAAATGCGAAGCTTTACAGGCGAAAACCTCAGTAATTTGATTGACAATGAGTTGAGAGTCATCTTGAACTGCCAAATGTCAGATTTTTAATTATTGGGCTGCTAAGAGGCCCCTAAGGAGTCCTTCGTACTTAACTACATTGTTTGTACAAAGGAACTTGAAGTAGTAAGAAAAAGGTTGCATGTCCCCTGAGGGGAATGTAATGACAACGGTAGCACTACCACCTCGCATGGTTGAGGCACCGTCAAAATGCAAAGTGGCATTGAAATGCAATGGTACAAGGTTGACACTGCTAACATGTTCATCAAGGAATTCTGGTTCTATGGTCGTCTGATCATCAACGGGTGAGGTTACTAGCTACGTAGCTATTGCTTGTCCTTTTGTTGACGATTGGGCTACATAGTGTAAGAAAAGGTACCCCAAGGGATCATAAACATAGTTGTCAACTAATGCTCTGGATTTATGAGAATTTGATTATAACCCAAGAACCCATCCATGAAGGATAGTAAAGAATGACCATCCGTAGTGTCAATAAGCTAGTCAATACTTGGTAGTGGGAAGTCATCTTTAATTGTTGCCTTGTTCAGATCCCAAAAGTCTATACAGATTCATATCCCTCCCTTTTTCTTAGATACTACAACGATGTTTGACACCCATTCTGAGTAATCAACCACACGAATGAAACCTTCTTAGTATAGCTTAGTGATTTCATCACGTATAGCTAGTGCGATTTCTGGTTTAATCTTTCAAGCCTTTTGTTTAACCGGTTTGACACATGAGTCCAATACAATGTTATGTTGTATTAGTCATGGGTCTAAGCCCGACATGTCATTGTAAGACCATGTGAATACTTTGATGTTGTCTTGAAGGACTCTGGATACATCTTTTTGCATTTTTTGATCTATGAGGGAACTTAGTTTTAGTGTTTTATTTTCCCCCTGGATGTCGTTACCGGTGATTCGATGAGAGGGTCCTCAGTCACATCCCCAACCTCTAAGTCTAAGGCTTGGACCAAGTGTTTGGGCCAATCTAGGGACATTTCTAGGGACACTACACTGTTATCAGTAGATGAATCCTAGTCTATTAACTCTAAGCTCGAATATCTTGCAAGCTTGCCATGAGGGCCTGTCAAGGTCAAAAGTGAGTGTAGATCACGCTGCATGACCATCTTGTTCAACCTGCCACAATAAGAAGAAACCCAGTCAAGTTATACCTATTTGTAGTTATGGTGCATAATAGTAAATATTTGCAAAGCAATAATGAAACATGCAATGATTGTCAAATATTCGGCCAAGTTTGCAAGTTGCCAATTTAAAGTCTTGGTGGACTGTGAGCGGGTTCAAACGTGCAATTGATGCTAAATCTACCAATTTAAGGTCATGGTGGACCGTTAACAGGTTGTAAAGGTAAAGTTACTAGTTTAAGGTCTTTGCAGACCGATAACAAGTTGGTGGACAAGGTTACTATTTTAAGGTATTTGCAGACCGTTAATAGGTTTTTAGATAAAGTTACTAGTTTAAGGTCTTTGCAAACTGTGGTGTGCAGGCTTCATATGGGTAGGTTTCTAATTTAAGGTAAGGTGAAATTTTTAGTTGGGCCCACCTATTTGCAAACAGGAATGCTACGCTATCACAGGTTTATGACATGCTAGTACTACGCTACAAGAGGCATCCCACATTACTTGGGGTGCGAAAATGGTAAGTTCTTTTCACCGCGTCTACTATAAATAAGGGTTTACCCCTAGTAAACTTGTCATTTTCATTGTCAAAGCATAGAGCTCACATCCAGAGTGTAGTGCGATTGTGCCGAGAGAAAGTGAAACAGCGTAGCGTAGCAACCGATAGCATTTGCAAGTGAAGAAATAGCACCTAAGGGTGAATGTAAGCACTGAGAGCTCACTAAGGTGGACAAAGTCAATGGCACTTTGGGGCGCCTAATTCAGGTAAGTGTTATAGTGCAAGAGGAGACTTCGTCTACTCGATAAGTTATTACATTGCCTTTGTTGTTCAGACTTCTACAATCATTATTGTTGAAATTTGAGTCTTTTGCTACCATTTTGACTGCTACGCTACCGCCTTCGCTAGTTGGCCACAGTGGCTGTATGGACATTACACTATAGCCACATTCAGTATCACCTTGGTAGCCATTGTTGTGACTGCCTTATCGTGGGGGTTTGAGCGAGCCTGGGCAACTTAGCGCATGGCTAGCGTAGCGCAAATGCCTTCTAGAGGGTTTGGTCTTCTGCGTGATTTCACAGACGAGGCACGTGTTTAATGCAGTACAATGCAAGTTATTTTGTATAGTCAAATTATGATTGGGATGGCTATAGCACAGTCAAATCTTACTTGTCTGCACTTTGTAATGCTTTTACTACGGTATGCCAATACGTTGCAAGGTTTTGTAGCTTTGTTATATTATTATGCTATTAAATTCGTAATACCACTGCATTGCTGAATTTGTTAAGCTTTCCATATTTCCATGCTTGTCATAGTAATGCTTTGATTACATCGTTGTATTGTTGCACGTTAGTTTGTTCCTGTTCATTTGCTACATTACGTGTCATCTAAGCGTTGTTGCATTGTGTGTAGTTTGATGACCATGCTACGCTGCAAGGCTTGCTTTGTTGTCGTTCATTTGTATATTTTCTTTTTATTTTAATTTTTGTGACTACAAAATCCTGCTACATGTAATGAAAATGCCATGCTACACTATACATAATCAAAGGGTTATGCTACGCTACGTGTAAACTTTGCTCATACATAGTGCTAACGTTTGATTCTTCGTTATGCAAGGTTATGTTGAAACCCATTTTGATTGTCTTGGAAATTGTAGGAGTCTTGTGTTGCCTTGGCAAAACAATGGCCAATGTCCCTCCCCCTCATGCACGTGTGGAGCAGTAGGTGGTCTGGTTCTAGGATGGTGCACGGGACTTCCTACAATTCCTCCTCTAGCATTTTAGTGTGATCGTTTGGTCACACTTATCAACAAAGATAGTAGTTGCAATCACAGAAACCCTATTGCCTAGGGAAAATCGTGGTATTCTAAAATTTTTGACTGATGGGTCAATTGGGGGCAAGCAGGTAGAAGGTTCCAACCAACTTCTAAAAAGCCTAAGACGCTTAAGTTGGATTTGGGAGATGCCTGAGTATAAGTGTTACCACTTATACAATATGTTGTTTGTTGCCCACCACATGGGCACCTACTTTCAAAACCCACTTGGAACCATTTACTATGCTAGCGGGTGAGTTCTACGAAGGTATTTTGTAGTGTAATCCATGCTATGCTACACACATGGATTAACAATATATATGTGCATTTTTTATGTTACTAGGTTTTTCATTGACATGAGTGGTCTTCACGGTGACACAAATGCCTTGGCATTGGCATAGATGGCCCTGTAGGAGTTTTCCTCCACTGGGACTGTGCACGCTAGTGTGATAGGCCATTTTGAAGGTGAGTTCAAAACCTATCCAACCTAGTATTCCCAATTTTATGGGAAATGTAAAGAAGCCAGTTGGTTGGATAGGAAATGGGCATCCCTCAGGCCGCTTACTGTAGAAGATGTGTTGGTGGATCTCCCACCGTTTCCCATGTCATTCAAACCCAGTACACTAAAATGTGAATTCACTGCTAAATGTTTGAGTGATGTTTATGTTTTGCTAACCTTCTTTCTCTTTTTTTTTTTTTTTGCAAATCATTTTAGTGGTGAAGAAATCCTAGGAGGTGACTGTGATTACCTCCAGGCACAATGAAACCAACCTCTTTTTTAAGTACAGGTAGGTGGAGGAGACCTAGTGTTGGCTCTACAATGGGGCCCCAACCACATTGGTCCATAATCTTTAGGAGGCTAGGTTTATGGACTTGTTTCTGGCTATTAACTTAAGCATCTCACCTACTGAGGTGCTTTCCCTAGCCAACTCCTTCTCCAAAAAGGTAGATTGCTTCTGCACACGTGTTCAAGGTGTGCGCATGGTGTTTGATGTTAATGATCAATTATTTGTGGATCTTTTCAGTGCCTCCTCTTATGGTCTCCCCATGGAAGAAAAATCCAAGAAAGATGCACATAATCAGGAGGACATTGAGGAGTGGCTAAGGGCTACAAAGGACCGAAAGGGGATTTATATTTAAAAAGTCAAGCTATGGGTGGCCAAAATGGTTTATCCTATCTTTCGTGTCCATGCCTTCCACAAGCTATTGTCCCAATGAAAAGTCATTAGGATTGTGCAGGCTCAGATAATGAGGGATGTTATGGAAGAAGGGACCTATTACAATTGGGCCAAGCACCTTTGCAGAGGCATGCAAGCTAAAATCGTCAAGCTTCGCAGGAAACTTGAATCTCGTTTCAATGTGCATCATGTCTTTTTCATAGCCTGCCTACACTTTTTTGCGAAATTCTTAGTAGTCTGCGAGAATGGGATCTAGGTATTACAAGATCATAGCTAGATCTCCAAACCATGGATCTGCCAAGTCTTTCATACTACCTGATCTCAGGACCCCCCAAAAGCTATTGGAGAGTCATTCTCAATGACAACTAGGGATTAGGTGGCATGCAACTTTTGAGTCAAGGATAGTGTAGGAGAGACATCCCCCATTACCACCAGTAGTGTGACAAGGGGGAATGCCTCATTGCAAAGATGGTGATGACCAAGCTACAATGCAAGAGGTCCCACCTACCAACGAGACCCCCTGTACTAACGAAGAGAGGGGAAAGAAGCTACAATTCAAGCTTCATAGAGTGCAATCTCCAATTGGTAAGTATCCACTTTTTTTATTTTTTTTTGGCTAACATTTGCTATGCTGTGTTATGCTAGGTAGCGTAGCACAGCATAGCATCTACTTCAAGTTAGTATAGTTTACTTACTACGACTATGCTTTATCAATGTAGGAAGAAGAAGAAGAGGGAGAAGAGTTGGTGGCCCCTACAACAAGGATGACTGGTGAAAATGAGGAGGCTCCGACTATAGACGAGAGGGCCCCTACTGAAGAAGAAGGGGCCCCTACTACAGAAGAAAGGGCCTCGGCTAATGAAGAGGAGGTCTCCACCGATGAAGAGGAGGAGTCCCCTGCCGATGAAGAAAGGGGCCCAGCCAACGACGAAGAGGCTCCCGACAACTAGGACAAGGCCCCTACTAACAACCCTCTTGCAGAGAGCAGCTCAATGCTAGAGGGGCACATGAGCATTGAGGATGCTGCTATGTTATTGGGTCAGCTGGAAGAAGAGGGGCTCTAGACTCCGTTATTGGTTCAAGTCCTACACTAGACTCTACATTGTTGTTGCATTCACTATGTCTCCATGACTAATGCATTTTTTATGTGTGGTTGGTAGCTTCTCATCTCAAGTGGGATCCCAAACGAGCGATTGAGGTTAACTCCGTGTCTGCATTTTTGCCAAAGGTGACCGAAGTACCTCATCACGTATATGACAAGGCAAGACAATGTGCCTTGTACTCGGCACGCTCCTTGTGGGAATGCAGGTGCGTAAATGAAGACCTCTAGAAACAGGTCCAGAGGCTTGAGAAGGAGAAGGCCAACCTAACCTCTAAGGTAGGAGATCTCCATTCCAGGAATGAATTCATGTTGGCCTGAGACACCAACGATGGCAGTTGGTGCACAGCCATCATTAACTACACGAGGTACTGGACAGTTGTGCAATGCAATAATGAGGCCACCTGTGAGATAATAGAGCAGCGCATGCAAATGGACCTGTTAGCCTAGAAGAACCAAGACTGGAAAGATTACAACACCAAGGTTTACGAGTGGAGGCAGGCACAAAAAAACTATAAACACATGTATAAGCTAGAATGTGCCACCTACCGTAACCAATACAGAGATGCCTCAATCAAGTTACATACTCACAAGGTATTCCTTGATATTAGTGGCGCTTCTAGGGCTTACGATAGGTTCATGCAATAGGTGATAGTGAGTGAATCTCCCGAAAGGGAAGTCACCTTTCCTGTGGGTGCGACCACCACTACCACCTTTTCTCCTAGACCCCTAAGATGGACATCCGTAGAGAAGGAGAAAGTTGTTGCAAGCACTGATTTGGGTGACAGAATTGGGCTGATATCATGAAAAGGAGATCTTGCAATGCTTGGTGGCAGGCCTGGATCAGATACCCCCCGAAACAGACGCGAGGCCATCTTAGGTCAGTTACCTTTTGGCGTAGCGATAATTTATTTTGTTAGAGCCTTTATTGTAGCTTTAGCTGACTAGTCCATTTTTTCATGGTGTAGAATCTAGGTGAAAACATAGGGCCTAGTGAAGTAGGAAATGATGGAACGGGCAAAGGGTTGTAGTGTAGCAGCCAACCATTTTATTTGAATTCGAAAAATGTTACAAGCATTATTAATGTGTGAAAGAAAGAAAAAAGAAAAATAAAATACGAAGAGAATGATTTTGCTTATATGTTATGTGTTGTATCTATTTTTATTCTATTTTATTATCTTTTTATTTATGAATTAAATTTTTTAGGAACATCTCATTTTAGTTTTAGGTCATTTCAGGCTATTGCTAGTTTTAGGCCATTTCGGGCCATGCGTAGTTTTAGGCCATTTCGGGCCATGGCAATGATGGTAAATGAAACATTTTGTCAGTTTTAGGCCTTAACGGGCCATGGTGTAATGCAAATGGAGGACATGCAAATGCTTTAAAGAATAAGTTAGACACTTAGTGTAAATGAGTGAATGTGAAGCAAACAAGGAATAAATGTATGATGAGCATTATTTGGGTAAGGAGCAGTGGAGTTGTTATGCTACACAAATAACTATCACCCTCACAACTACTTTCTAACCCATCATGGGCTTGGCGACATGTAAGGTCGAGAGGCTTTGTTGCAGTATTCTTCTACGTCGTCGTCTATTGCTTGAAAAGGCAACTTGACCCACGCAGTTTTGTTTTCTGAGCCAGCATCTTGGGCTAACTCTTTTGTCAAATAATTAGTATCGAAGGAAATAGGTGCCTCATTCTCAGAGGTTATGACCTCTGAACCTTGGTCCATATCTACGTTATTTATTGCCTGGGTTGCCACTTCATCATCGTGGATCACCACCTCCCTATCTGCATAAGGTAGATGAATCTCCTGATGTATGGGTGAAGAGACGACCTTGAGTTGGGCTAACCACAACCTCCCCAAGATTGGGTTAAACCTAGGCATCTCTTCCACCATGATAAACATTGCGCTTGTGGGGAACTGGTCCCCTACCACAAAGTTAATGTGCACAATGCCTTTCACCACTACCCACACCCCGTTGAATGACTTCAGACATGATGTTGTCATGGGTTTGATTTGGTCTACCAAACCTAGTTTATCCACTATGGGGAATGGGATGACATTTGTAAAGGTCCCATCATCAACGTGTACTCTTCGGATCTTATGTTGATTGACCCGAATTGTGATGAATAGGGGTGTTGTCATCGCCTGACCCTTTTCAGGGTCTTCCTTAATGGACTCATCACGGAATGTCAACTGGGATGGTCGTGGTTCTTCAGGCATAGAAGGAAGCATGACTAAATGGATTGCTTTCTCTTTTGCTGACATGTTTTCGTCAACTGGTATGGACGTTAACATGCGAACCAAAGCCTCGCGGTGTGTGGTAGAAGTCATTACCAGGTCATATAGGATCAAGGTTGTGTTCTTTTTTTAGAGCCTATTTTACTTAACTAAGAGTGTTTAGGAGATCATGTCCACCTTCCTGTTGTTTACCATCCTTCTCTTCCTCCATTTCTCCTAGAAGACGAATTTCCCAAGGAGGAGTAGTTTCAGGTTTGGGGCTAGACCCTTTCGGGAGAAGTGGTGATGATCGTGCATGCGTAGTGGCGTTAAATTTTGGTGATGAGGCGGGTGTAGATGCAAAGGATGAAGGAGTAGGCTTGGAAGGACCTAAGATGGTACGTTCTGTAGCTATTTCACCTGTCAAACACTCTTCCTGTTTCCTTGGACGAGGGCAGTTGAGTGTTTTGGCCCCTTAATGATGAATGGTGTTTGTGGCGTTAGTGCAGGCAGTGGTGCAGTTTTGACTACAAAGGGTGTAGGGGCGGATGTCTGAGGAGGAACCTTAATGACAAATGGTTGCTGCAGGGTCTTTTTTTCCATTGTTGGTGTCGCTACGCTACGTTGAGGTACATGAATCACAAATGGCTGTTGTGGCAGTTCCAGATTACCGTCTACGCCAATCATGTTAATAATATACCCCACATCGTTAGCATTGAGGGGGTCCTTGTAAACATGCATGGATTTATTTTCAGGGAAAATAAGTTTTCTTTCGTCTAGCACCAACCTCCCCTAATCAATCATCCATTGAATGTCATCCTTTAAGGCTAGACAGTACTCCGTGTCATGACCACAACGTTGATGGTAGTGACAAAACCGCTCTTAGGAACTAGCAGCTCATTAGGCATAATTAAGGAGGGGTTCCTAAGGAGTTCGCAATACCGCTGATGCCATTTGGTCATCTCCTCTAACATCTACTTATGTTGAATGTACCCCACCCCTAGTAATTACTTCAGAATTTCTAAACGCTTGACAGGTAGCGAGGTGTACTTAGAGCGATCTTTACGCTCGAAGTTGGGTTTAGGTAGGGTGGGTGCCTCGGATGCTGACATGGAGGGTTAGGAAACATTGCTTAGGCTAGGTGCAGGGTTAGTTGGTGTTGTGGCCACTTTCTTATTATTATTGTTGTTGGACTTGGCCTCATTTGCCATGGTGGCCAACGTGGCCATTGCGGCCTTACCCTTCTCTTTATCCTTTTTAGTATATGCATTTTTGTACATAACATAGGCTAGGTCCTTACTAGCTTCAACCGCATATTGAATGCTTTTTGTCTATGCAAAGCTTGACTAAGAGATCACGGAGCCAGGTAATACAACTTAGATTTGATGAAATCATTCATCGCCCCCTTGAAGATGGTCAACAAATGGGCCTCCACGATAGGCTCATGAATCTCATTCAAGGTGGTGCTCCACCACTATATAAACCTCTGCACTGACTCTAGTGAGTCTTTCTTAACTCCTATAAACCGATTTAACGTGACTTCGGGCTTCAAGTTATACTTCGAACGGGTCGTGAACTAGGTCAGTAACTCCTACAACGTTGAGATGGAGGCACGCGGGAGTGCACGATACTAGTCTAAAGCTTTGCCTATCAGAGACATAGCAAAGACGCAAATAATGGTGTGCAACCATTGTTGCAACAACAAAGACTCAGACTTAAATGCAACTAAATGTGTGTTAGGGTCGCCCTCCCTATTGTATTTTGTGAATTGGGGGAGTGGCATCCCAAGGGGTAATGTAAGAATTGGAACCGCTAGGCTAATGGGGTCATCATGGTAGAAATCAATGACCTGCTCCATGTTAGAATCAGTGGCCTTGAGGCATTTAACCTCTTCAGTGAGGGTTTGGATAAGTTGAAACGCTTGATCCAGACCCGAAGACAATGCAGACGGTTGTGGGGTTGCGAGAGCAACCATTGTTTGTGCGTAGTAAGGGCAATGTCCTAGCTCATAGGGGGTGCCGTCAGGGCTGCTCTTGCAAAGGTTGTCATTTGTGAAGTCCACCACCTAGTAGGTGGTGCTGTTGGAGTAGCGGCTACTGATGGTGCTGTAGGGTTGGTCATTTGCATGACCAATGGAATGAGCCACAACCTCGTGCTTGGTTGTGACACCTGTAGGACTTGGTACGCTTGGTGGTAAGGGTAATGTGAGATCTAGTGGGGCTGCGAGGCAAGGAGCGAAGTGGCGGGGGTCCACCACATAGTTGGGGCTAGACCTTCCGCTGATGATGGAATAGATGCAGATGATGATATAGGAGTGGAGGCTCCAGGAAGCTGTGAGGTAGATGCGGTATGCACGTAGGGTAACGTAGGTGTAACTGGCAGCTAGTATGAGGATGGGATGGAATGGGGGGGAGAGTGCCTAGCTATGAAACTGAGGGAGGCTCTTGCTAATACGCTGAGGGTGCAGGATGACTACCCATGGCTAATGAAAGCATAGATTAAGGTAAATTTGTGGTGATCACAAAGGGATCTGTCACAAAAAGGGGGTTTCACCTGAAGGTCGTGGCAAGAGGGATGGTTACAGGGTAAGTTTGGAATAGATGCAGATGATGAGATAGGAGTGGAGGCTCCAGGCAGCTGTGAGATAGATGCAATGTGCATGTAGGGTAACGTAGGTGTAACTGGCAGCTGGTATGAGGATGGGATGGAATGGAGGGGAGAGTGGCCGGGTATGAAACTGAGGGAGGCGCTTGCTGATATGCTAAGGGTGTAGGATGACTACCCATGGCTAATGAAAGCATAGATTAAGATAAATTTGTGGTGATCACAAAGGGATCTGTCGCAAAAAGGGGGTTTCACCTGAAGGTCATGGCAGGAGGGATGGTTACAGGGTAAGTTTGGAATAGATGCAGATGATGAGATAGGAGTGGAGGCTCCAAGCAGTTGTGAGGCAGATGCGATGTGCACGTAGGGTAACATAGGTGTAACTGGTAGCTAGTATGAGGACGGGATGGAATGGGGGGGAGAGTGCCCCGGTATGAAACTAAGGGAGGCTCTTGCTGATACGCTGAGGGTGCAGGATGACTACCCATGGCTAATGAAAGCATAGATTAAGGTAAATTTGTGGTGATCACAAAGGGATATGTCGTAAAAAGGGGGTTTCACCTAAAGGTCATGGCAGGAGGGATGGTTATAGGGTAAGTTTGGCCACCCCCCTCAGACTGGGAGTCTAGATCTTTCTACCTATCCTGGAACGCTTCATCGTAATGGAATATCGTGTCCCACTCCCTAGGCCTCCTGACTCGTAGCAGCTGATTGAAGATCCACTGATACATCTCCGTCAGGGGGATGGTGACATCGAGGTTAGGGACAAACTCCCTCCTATTCCTATAAAGGAACTTGAAACTACATTTGTGCTCGAGTTCTTGGCGATCTAGGGGAAAATCTGCCTAGATCTTTGCGCAGATAAAGTTGTAATGCTCTGCATCTTATGCCAAGAACTTGGGTAACAAGTGTCGAATCCTAAGGGATTGGCATGGCACCAACATCGGGCTAGGTGGCCGCTTAGCACCCATGGTGCTTTGGGCCGAGAAAGGAGCCTCAAGGCTCGAGGTGGAAACAACAGTCGTTGTTGGAATCATCTTGCGTTGTAAAAAAAAAGAGATCGCAAGCTAGAAACATGAAAATTGATGGGAGATCAAAGGCTTTTCATCCTTTCGGATTCCAAAGGAACCATCGTCATGACCAATCTGCACCACATGATGCATAAACAACCATAAAAGGGTGTCACGTTTATGCTAATGTGTGACAGGGTCCAGAGAGCATGCAAGACTACCTGTAGGACATAAAAAAGGCACCAAAAAGCCCTCCTTCTAGTGCCAAAAAATTGTAGCGACCAAAAAAATTGGTGGCTGGAACACCGAGAGGTTTCTAGGAAAACAGTTTAACCCCGAATCCATGTGAGGGCCGTGCTAGAGAAAAATAGAAGTAAGGCACCCTAAACGGTCTGGTTGATCAAACAGGGACTTAATCAGTGTATCTTAACCTTATGTTAACATTGTTTTGAAGGTAAGACACATGAGGTAAATTGATGATCAATAAATGTAGAATGGAGAAAATAGTGCAAAACAATGATAATAGTAAAGAAATAGTAGAACAAACACAAGTGAAAAAATGCACTGCCCCAAGGTCATGGATTCTATTCTTTGCCTTATTTGAAAGGTGTACAATAGGTTATGCAATGTCAGAGACACACAGAGAACTCAAAGATAACTAGAATGCTCAAGAAAAATGCCAACTATGCCTTTTGAAAGCCAACTGCAGCAAAAATCCAACTCCGTTTGCTAAGAAGCCAATCAAGAGGCCAACCAGCCAACACGAAAAGCCAACAAGCCAATTACTCTTGTCAATGTAAAAATGCCAACTCTTTTAGCAAAAAATCCAACCCTTTGAGCATTGTTTGCCAGGGTATTTATAGGGCTAGGAGCAAGCAAGAAATGTGGTCTGGAGACCATGTGTCCTGGACCCCACAAGATGCTAATGTGCCCATATTGTGTACGTGTGCAATGCTGGACGTGAACTTGGTTATGCTGTGACTATACCACTAGAACTATATGTGCCGAGATCTAGTGTGCTAACAACGCAAACAAAAAATGGAGCTTAAACTCTAGGCCTACGTCTTCCCTACTCTTATGAGCAAGGTCAAGAGTAGGAACAATGTTTTGGGAGCTAACTAGGGGATGTCCAAAATGAAGTAACATTGTTGATTCCGTCGAGGAGATGCCAGAGTGAGGAAGATTGCTATCAACAAGTTCTAGAGTTTCCCGAAGACGTCTTGATGCTTCCGTACTAGTGTTGAGTTACTTACGCTGTCAAGTACATTGGCATAGCATAAGTGGCTACTTGCTACGCTGTGCTATGCTACATAGCATAGCATAGCGTAGCCACTAGTCTTAACTGAACTTGTGTTGGAGCTGAAAGCATTTGTCTAAGGCTTAGTTATGCTAACAACTGCAACTTTTTTCCTTCATGTCGAGAAGCCTTTGAACTCACTGAACTTATGTTTGAAACACTTTTTTTGCTCTTGCATTATTGCTACGTTGTGCTATGCTATGTAGCATAGCACAACGTAGCAACCAACGTATCCTGCTTCTTTGTTTAATCCACCATTTTCTAGCGAGAAACTTTGCTCAAGGCCTAGGGGCTAAGCGGGGCAACTAGTTTTGGAGGCCGAAGTGTTGTCGAGTGCAACTTTCTTGTTGGAATCACTTGGCAAGATGGGCCTTTCTACTTTGCTTTTGCTACACTGTGCTATGCTACATAGCGTAGCATAGCGTAGCAACCTACATTGATTGAATCTTGACTTGTTTTTACAATCATTCTATCAATTCACACTTAGATGCTTGAGCAACTGTCTTTTGAGGCTTGCTACACTGCATAGCGTAGCGTAGCATAGTAGACGTCTTCACTAGAAAAATTGTTGAACTGTTTTGCTCATCCCAAACACTCTCAGCAACTCCTAGCATAGTTTCTACATAGACTGTTAGCTAGGTCAATTATCTAGGTAGGCAGGCTAGAGAGTCCGTCAAGCCTATCAGTTCTGGAGATAGAAAACTTTCTGGACTGGTCAATCTAACCTCAGTGCCTACATTTTCCTATTGAACTATCATGACACTACACTTGTGGAAGTCCTTGCCTAAATTCCAAGACCCTGCTGAGGCATGAGGGTCCTAAAACTTTATGGTGTTTCCCTATGATCATGAATGGGTGTAGACAGGACCAATATCTTCACACGTATCAATTTTGAGGATATTGATTAGGCCAACATGATAGAAGATCATATTATCCAACATTGGGAGACTATCCTTCATCATCTTTGTCAAGAGTCTATAGATTTGGATTCCCCATAGGTTTAATGGCATTTATGTTTCATGTTTTATGTTTTAGTTTTGCATTTTTTCATGTCATGGTTTTGGTTATGTCGGTTACTGATTGGTTGCATGTTGTTATGTCACAGTCACCATATGATGTTAAGGGCCCTAATGATGTAGGCAATAATGATGATGATGATGCAACACCTCCTCTGCCCCTTTGGCACCACTAGATGATGATGTGATAGCTTTTGTTGATGATTTCTTTGTTTAGTTTATTTTATGTTGGATGTTGTATGGCCCATATTGGCCAATGCTTGAGTTGTAGACATTTTAACATTTATGCTTTATTTTTTTAATATTTATGCCACATAGTGTGGCCATGGCTATATATATTATTTTAAAATGTTTTAAATTTTAAGCTTTTGTTTTAGTTTTGGCTATTTATGTTGTTGATGGCTTTAACGCTTTAAGGTTTTAAGGCTATAAATCTTATAAGTGAGGCTATGCTACTAATAGCTATGTTGGCTATGTTGAAAATGGTTAGACTATAGGATTATGAATGGACATAGGATAAGGGTTGCTTGCTAGTTTTAAGCCATGGTGGGCCATACGTTTATCACTAATTTAAGGCTATGGTAGGCTATAGATGCCTATTTAAAGTCTTAGTGGACTACAGTGCCAATCTAAGGCCTCAACAAACCATAGGTTTGCTAGGTTTGGGCCATTGCTAACCTTCATTAAATGGAAACTTATATTTTTGGTGATTTTCCATTTTAAAGTTTTAAAGAAGTTTTCTAGTTTTGAAGTTTTTATAGGGCTTTTGGTGTTGACAACATGCATAAAAGTAAAGAAAGAAAAAGGCTTCAAGAAAATGCAAATGAAAGCAAAAACTTAGGCTACATACATAAAAGAGCGAAATAAAGTACACAAAAAGGCATAGAGTGTCAACAAAGAAAATTTAGACTATATGGCTATCAGTGCATTCGTTATATGGTTATAAGGGCATGGGATGGTAGGGTCAAGGTGTACTTCACTTATGCAAACTCTTCCTAAACTTTGAAAGATTAGGAAATGTGTAAGGTCTACTCTACAAAAGCTTGTATTTGCCATCCCCTTCACTGATGATGTTAAAATGGAGTTCATCCCATGATGAATTCCACTGCCCATCATTGTCATCATTGGCTTTCTACTCTCTCTCAGGTTACTAGGTTTCATGACTAGGAGTTTCTTCTTCAAACTCCACTTTAGACCCCTACTCCACATACACATTGTTAATAGCCAGGGGCACCATGTTATCACCATGAATCATGATATTACTTCCCTCATAAGGAAAGTGAATCTCTTGTTATATGGGTAAGGAAATGACTCATAACTGAGCCAGCTAAGGTCTTTCCAATATAAGGTTAAATCTTGGCATCTCCTCCACCACTAAGAAATTCGTGGTTGTGGGGAATTACTTTCCTACCACAAAATTCAAGGAGATAGCTCCCTTGACAGCAACCCTTGATCCATTAAAGGACTTAAGAGTGGTTGTTGATGTGTGTTGTATTTACTCTATCGAGCCTAATCATTCAACGATGATGCATGGGATGAAGTTTGTTGCAGCCCCCTTGTCTACATGCACTTGATGCACCTTATATTATCCTACGTGTATGGTTATGAAAAGAGGGGCCCTTGTTACTTTTCCATTTTGGGGATTGGCCTTAATTCTGCTATCATGAAATACTAGTGATGTTGACTTCTTCTCCCTTTGTAAAGAAGAAACCAACATTACATTGATGGATTCCTCATTGGCAAGGATGTCTTCACTAATGGGGATGGAATTCAACATCTTGACTAGTACTTCATGATGTCTACCGAAAGTCATGACTTGGTCATACAGACTCAAAGTTGTATTTTTCTATTTGAGAAACTATTTAACTTGTTCCATCGCACTCAAGAAGTTTTTTTCATTGGTCATGGGCTTGTCACTCTAATTGTGCTTCACTTCCTCCATGCACCCAAAAATGCAAACTTAAACCTTAGGTTGTTGTTGTTGGGGTCTCTCTTCTTTCTTCTAGCTTTGGATTTTGGGATCCTCCCATGGCTTGTTGGTTGAAGTGAATTAGGTAGAGGAGGTCATGGATATAGAAGATATGGGAGTGGGCTTCGATGGGCCCACCTCCTTCCATACCTCAATATGCTTGTCATCCTTCTTGTTAAGCTTTTACTTATGATTTTTCCTTTACTTGTTTAAGGATTTTTGGTTGTTTTCAATTGTGTTTAAGGAAGAATCTGTGACATTAGCCACCATAAGAGGCCAATGTTCGGTTGTTGGGCCTCACTGGGCTATAGTGTGCTAGGGCACCTTAATGACAAAAGGTTCGCTCAGAGGCATTTGTGATGGTACTTTCACTACAAAGGGGGATCCTAAGTTGGTAGAAGCTAAAGAAGCCCTTTCATCATGAGGGGGTAACTGAATCACAAATGGTTCCCTCACAAGTATCCAATTGTCATCTATGTTAAATGCTGATATAACGTATGTAGTGTTATTGGTTCTATGGTCGAATAGGGTTAGATGCATTTATAACTAGCTATCCCCTATCTATCATCTTCTGTAGATCATCCTTCAATGTAAGGTAAAATTCTGTGTCATGACCAAGCAATTGGTGATAATGGCCAAAGCAGTCTAACTTAAAGTATTTAGGCAACTATGGGTCATCTTTTGTTGCTCAACTAGGGTCTTTGGCTATCTCACATAGCCTATCATGCTTCTTTTGGGAAGCTTTGGTCATTTTCTTGTATTGAATGTGCCTACTTTTCAATAGTTGGTTGAGCAACTTAGATGATTTTAACAACAGCCTAGTATACTTAGACTTGTCCCTATTTTTCAAAGTTAGGTCTAATTATTGTCAATATGGTGGCCCCAAAGGTGAACTATTGGTTATCTCAATTATTAGTAGGGACCTTGGGTGGGTTAGTCCTTAGCCCCTAATTAGTGTTTTTGGCCTTTTTGGTTACTATTGCTACAACCATGTTGTTTTACTTACTCTTCTCCTTGTTCCTTTATGTGTGTTGGTTTTTGTATGCCACATAGGTCAAGTCATGATTGGTCTCCAGGGAATCCTCTATGTTCTTGGTCTATGAGAATGCTCAACTAAGTGTCCATGGGTCAAGATAGTATAACTTAGATTTAATAAAATCATTAACCACCCCCTTAAATATAGCCAAAAGGTAGGTTTTGGTTATGGGCTTTAGTATCTCATTTAACATATCATTCCACCATTGGATGAACTAGGGATCCCTGCTTAACCTTCATTAGTTAGTCAAGCATGGTATTGGGCTTCAAGTTGTATTTGAGGCAATTAACAAATTGAGCTATGATGTCTTGAAGGGATGATATAAATCCTCTAGATATGACATGGTACCAATCAAGTGCCTTCCCAATCAAGGACATAGGGAAAATTCTCACTATAGTATGTGGCCATGGTTGCAATAGGAAGCACTCAAATCAAAAGGTTACAAGCTGAGTGCTAGGATTACCTTCTTTATTATACTTGCTAAACTAAGGGATAGGGACACTAGGAGGAAGTGTCAAGGGTGGGATCACATGATTGACAAGATCATCCTGGTAAAAATCCATGATCTTGATACTTTGAAAAGTAGATGCTTTGAGCCTCTTTAATTCCTCCATTAAGTCCTGGATCATCTAGAAGGCCTAATCTAGGCCTTGTGATGCCCTTGTTGGTTGACATGTTTGCACAAATAGCTATGGTATTTGTTGTGAGGCTTGTGGCCTTGCTATTGGTTATAATATAGAAGGGAGAGGTTACGTCATGGTTGTGATCTATGGACCAAATAAGGAGAAGGATGTTTGTGTTGATATTTGGGGCACAAATAAAATAGAGGGAGTATGTGACCCCTAGGTTGCTTGAGGTCCCATGGTGGGCCTCACCTAACTTGTCAACAAATTAGTAGCAGTAACTACTATTGACATAGGTCATACTAACCTAGTTTGGGTGGCAAGTGACATGGAGAAATGGAAAGTGGTTAGCTGAGGCACTGATTATGCTTAGTGCATGGTGATGACTAGCATGGGCCCAAACATGGTAAGGTACGATGGAGATGAAGGTAGTGGAACATGTCCAGAAGAAGAGGTGAAGGGGATAGAGGTGGGAACTGTGGTCTTGGGGATCCCTTATTGGAAGAGTCCCCCCAAAAGGTTCTCAGGCTCAAACTCTGCTCTGAATTCATCTTCCTCCTTTGGTTGCCCATCAAAGGTAGACTTTGAATTATCTTCATCAACCTCAATGAGGAGGACCAAACTGCTATCATAGAGATCATTAATGGATATTTGGTCATAGGAGAAGGGAATATACTCCTTTCCATTACAATGGATGAGCTCAAATTCCCTCTTGATTTCTGCTTTTGCTCATGGGATCAACATGCCAACCATGATATCAGCATAAATTAAGTTATGGTACTCTTCATTTATTATTGAGAACCTAGGACTTTGTGCCCTAAGTCTTAGGAACTATCTACATTCAATCACGACAAGGTCTTTAGGTTCATAGATCCTCATGTACTATTGATCAAACCCATTGTCAGTATAGCTGTAAGGAAACTTGATCAATTGTGAGAAAGACATGGCTATTATGTTGAAAATGGATTAAAACAACCTATAAAAGGTAAGAATAGGAGTAAATTCCAGCAAGTGGAACTCGAAAATGATCAAAAGAAGCAAAAAAGGGCTAAAAATGAAGTACTTAATATAAATAATAAGTGGGGGTAAGGGGGGTATACCCCTTTACCAAAAATAGAAATGTGAAAAGGCTATAACAAACTTTACCCAAATTGGCTTCCCAGCTACCTCAACACTGGGTGTTGCAGGGGGGAAAGAAGGGGGTGACATGGAGGAATCTCACACCTTCCTATTCCAACATTGGTGAAGGTGGGAAAAGTTTGGCAACCAAAATAGCAACTTGGGACTTTCCAAAAAATGGTTTTGGCAAGTTGCCAAATTTCACAAGGAAGGAGGGGAAAGGGGTTTGATTATTTGGACCACCAACAGTAGCTTCCTTGGGAAAATGTGGCAACAAGGGGGTGGAAAAGGGACCTAAAAATCAATGCTAAACTTGCGGTTTCACATCAACTACTATGAAAATTTGAACATCCAAATGCTTGTAACACCCACGCTAGGTTTATGGGGTAGAGGGGGATGGATTACGATGTTGATCTTGGGTAAAAACAAAAGGTTTTTGTTGAAAAAACAAAAATTGTAGCTTGTAGGTCAACACTAGCTATGAGAAGAGTAGATTTCAAGAAATTGGGCAAAAGCCCTCCTTCTAGCACCAAGAAACTATAATGACTAGAAATCTCAACTACTGGAAAGTCAAGGATTCTTAGCCATGGACAGCCTCAACCTTGAAACTCTAGGACCTCCTAGAAAAAATGGAATTCAACATACCCTAGATGATCATGTAGATCACCCAGGGACTTAAGGAGGTTCAAAATAGGGTTGTGAAAAGTGTAAAATTTGCAAACCTGGAAACTCAAAATGAATACAAATTGTACACAATATGAAGCTATAAAATTTATTGAATAAATAAAGAATGAGTTTAGAGATGTGTACAAAAGTGCCCATAGTAGAGCAAATGGGGGTTCACTTCTATGGGGATTCCAAGTACATTGAAGTCAATAGAATCCACTTCAAGATCCAAATGCTCAACCACTCCTGATTTTGTCAAACCTCCCTTTGCTACCACTCAAAATCTACAACGTTGGGACTATTATGATTGAAAAACGAAAAGGATTGGAGTTGCCAAAATGTTTCATGCTAAGATTTGGGGATTCCAAGAGACAACATTGACACTCAAGGCTCACAAATCCCAAGGTGGGTAACAAGAGTAATATGGCTACAATGGTTCTATGCTAGTAAGCCCCAAGAAGCTATGTTTCTACTAGGTAGCAAGAGCTCTTGAATTCCCAAAATGTCAAATGCTCAGAAATGCCAAAGTGTGTGGAACTACCAAGAGTGTGGAACCTTGAAATTGTGAGGGTTTGGTTTTTATAGGTCTTTAGCCATGATTGGGGCTACAAATTTGCTACAAATAGCTAACAGATTGCATTGCAAATTGCTATAAATTTCTACCTCATACAAGGAGGTAGGTGCCCAGAATCTAATAGGTTATCATATATGGAAAGTGTCATATCTCGATGGTCATTTCATTTACCAAAAATAGTAATGACGATGTACCTTCTACATTGGCTTTACTCCTTCCATGCTAGATCTCTAACCTTCCACATTGGCATTATAGGGTTCTTGTTGGGGTTGATGTGACATCAAAATATTGGTCATGTTGCTTCTATGTTGAGGAGGAGGTATCAATGTGGGGTGGGATGAAAGATCAACACTGAGGGTGAAGGTCAAACCCTTTCATGTTGAGTATTACCCTCGCTCTACACTAGGGGTAGGTGAGATCCACCTCCCTACATCCCTCCATACTAGTTTTAATCCCTCTACATTGGGAGTAGGTGACCCACATCCCTCCATGTTGGAGGTAGCTGAGATTTACCCCCTACTAGTGTTTTCATCATAGAAAAGTGTACAAGCCTCATAAAACCCATCAAATTGCAATTTTTGGCATCCCAAAAGGCATTTTTGATCCTCCCAAGCCCAAATATAGATACTAGATGACTTTTTTCACTTGGGAAATGAGGCTTTGGTCACTCATGAGGGAGGCATTTTTTAGCCCCAAAAGTATGAAATATGTGAGATTGCCTCTTATGGGTTACAATCTTCACATTTACAATGGAGTTTAACCTCAAGTTTCATGGGATGGGGTTACCAAGGTTACAACATGCAAATTTGGTGGTGTTTTATGCTTATGTAGGAATTTCTATAAAAATTACCCTAATGTTAGGCAACCTAAGGGCCTTAGCAATGGTCTTGACCGAGTAGGACACACTTATGTCAATAATTTTCATGGTTTTGTCCACCTATGAATTATTCCATAAGAGGTAAGTCTCTTACATGTATCACTCTCCATTCAAAATGAGGATGGATCACATGAGGGATTCTTGCAATTGTGTCTTTAACTCTTCTACTGCCAGGTCCAAGAAGGAACCAAAGTTGAGTTCCTAAAGAATGGCACTTTGGACCTCCTTAGAACAAATTTGTTTTAGGCATGCCTTGGTCAAGGTGACCTCCAAATTTAGTCTTGGCCTTGGCACCTCAACTTGCCAAGATTGGCCTATTTCTGTAGTGGGAATCTAGTGAATAGATTCCACTTCAACCTCTTCCCAAAGAGATCTTGTAACATGGTTTTCTGCCTCACCTTCTTTAAGTTGTTGTTGTTGTGGTTGCTGTCTCCTTTTCCCTCTTAGCTGCTTCTCCCACAATTATGATGGTCTTCTCACTGTGGTCTCTTTGGTGCCATCTGTGATCACAACATAGACAAAGATTAACATTTTATGTATAACTTATAACACTTTGATACCTTGCCCTATTTAACTAGTTACACTTAGGCTAATTTGTGATCATGGAAGATTGATTATTTTAATATTATTTTATTACAATGGCTACTCGAGTTTATTGGTGAGGTTTAACCTAGGTGAATCAGTCATGTTTAATATTATTTTATTAATTAAACCAGTTGGGAGTTAGAAAATTTTCAAAAAAAATTTCATCAAAAACCATAAGTTTGTCATCCCCATGATGTAAAGCTCACCTTCAGTAACTGAAGGGTCGAAGAATGAGTTGATTTGAGTAACCAGTTAGAAAGTTATGGACTTAGGAAGGCTCTAAGCTCTAAAAATTGCAAAAACTCCCCAAGGATTATGAGGCAAATGTGAAAAAAATTTTGAATCTCATCATGTATTTATACTATTTTTGCATTGCATTAACAACGATGCATCAATGGGGATGCATCGATGCATTAGATTACATTGACAATAGTGCGTCAACGCAACCAAAAATCAAAATTTTTACAACAAAAAAACTAAAGAAGGAAAAAGAATTTTTCCATCAAATTGAGGTCCAAAGGAAGCCAAAAAAGCCTAGAATAAGAATGAATTCTTGAAGAGGGCTAGGAATACAGTTGGAAAGGAGATTTAGTAACAAATTAATTACCAAGAAGTGCAAAAACTAGATGCACTAAGGTGGAAAACAAATGTTTTGAAGGCAAAATCCTAAGGGATAAGGAACTTAACCATCCCAACTAAGGAATATGCAAGTGGGTCCTCCCCATAGCAAGCTTGTGTCCTTAATGCCCTGGCATGCCCTCAAACCAAGGAGTCCATGGGCCCCAAGGATGATCAATGGTTATGGACTATTAAAAACCAAATCACTAGAGAAACCATCAAATAATTAAGACCATCTCAAAATGAATCCATTGATACATTCATGAGAAATGGTAGTGAGGTGGTACATGGGAAGAGAAAGTGGATGACAGAAAAAGAGTATGGAATGGAGTCCTGCATTTTAGTCACATGAAGTCCCTTGTGGAGGATGTGATTAGTATGACCTTATAGCTTCCATACTTAGTCAAAATCAAGCCCATCCACTTTTACTAGCTTCACATTGGCACATTAAACCATTCCACCCTCTAAGGTATAAGAACATCCTCATAGACAACTCACCATTCGAAAGAAAGAAGAAAAGAGAAGCATGAAGTAAAAAGAGCCTTAGTTATAGGAGTGCCTTCAAAAATGGGTAACATGTCTTTCCAGCCTCATAAACAATGCTTTTAGCTTGTTATTGTGTCTAAGGGATGTGCCTTAAATTCACCTCAACACCCCCCCCCNNNNACTTTTTTTTTTGCCAATGGAAACTACACCATGCAAAGACATTGCTTCTAGTTTATTGATCAATGTAGGGTGATGAGAAATCCATGGAGATACTCATGTAACCCTAGATGGTAGGCAAGTACAAAAGGTGATAAATCCCATTGAAGCCATACCCTTGTTCATCCACTTAATTCATCTCAAGTTTGGAAAGTACCAAGGTCACAAATTCATTGTAAGTTATTATTAAGAAAGGACATCATATTTTTGAAATGAGAAAATACTATAAAGTTGTGTGGAATGGTGGATGACATGAACTCGCTACCTAATATTATGAAAAAAATCAATGTTTTATTAATTAACATAAAAATTCTAAGATGAATTTAATCATTTGCAATCAAGTAAATAATGAAAGGTATAAACCACCATCAATCAACAGGTGTATTTAGCACCAAAGTCCTAATGGCATTAAAGAAAAGGAAAATACATAAGAAAAGTTCAAATAAGGTAAAATATAGAAAAAAATTTAAAATATTCAAGAAAATGAAAAACATATGAAAAATAGTATAAACCAAAAAATTTAAAAACTAAGGAGCCACTCATATAGTATCGGCATGGATGAGCATCTCTCCTATGACTAAGTTCAAAGGAAGAGATCCAGAAAATTGAACATGCATGTTCATCAACTGAAGCTTCTGTTCCACTAGTTGTCCTTGGTTCAAGAAAAGGTTTTAAGTTGTTGGGTGTTCACCAAAAATCTCTTACTTGGGCTATCAATATGATGTGTCATCATGGTCCTAGATGGAAAGTTTTCATATATAATGTAAGGGCTCTTCCATAATGTTTGAAATTTTGTCTATTGAGGCACATGCATGGGGTTCCAGTAGAGAACCTTATCTCCTAGTTGAAACTATACCTTCTAAACCTTAAGGTCATGACATTGTCTATTATGTGCCTTGTGCACTTCATTCAATGATAAGGCCACTAATCTATTCTCCTGGAGTATGTTGAGATTCATCAATCTTTCTCTTTGGGATAGACTTAAGTCCAAGTCAAGGTCATAGGCTGTTGAAAGTGTACAGAGCTTAGTTTGGAAGGAAAGCATTGGAAGTTTTCCATACATGAGCTCATAGGGAGAATACCCAATAGGAAGTTTCCATGTTAAACAATAAGACCAAAGAGCATCATTGAGTTTGTTTCTTTAGTCCTTCCTATACTAACTATTCATGTTAGTATTTTGGTAATTTCCCTATTAGTAACCTCAGCTTGGCTATTACCTTAAGGGTGTTAAGAAGTTGTTAGTTTATGTTCAACCCCCAAGCATTACATAAGCTTTTGAAAAGTGGTACCTATAAAGTATGATCCATTATTAGAAATTAGTGCTTGTGACACACTAAACTTGTTGATAACATTTTGTTGTATAAATAGTGCTGCCATAGAGGATGAATAGTCAGTGACGGCAGCAACTCCAACCCATTTGGTATAGTAGTCAATAGCCACAATAATGTAGGCAATTTTTTTAACATAAGATTGATGGACCCCATGAAATCAATCCTCCAAAGATCAAAAGGCTCTAATGGTTAGATCCACTATTGTGGTCCTTCCATGCATGTTGTCATTCCTTCATCACATTAGCACCAGTAAAAGGAATGGAAGAGGTGATGGGCATCCTAGAAGATCATGGGCCAATAATATCTTACCATGAGGATCTTCATGCTCATCATCCTCCCAACATAATGGTCACACAAGGTTCCTCATGCATGTCCTATAGGACTTGAAGCTAATCTTCATCAAGGGCATACCATCACACTAGGCCATTAGTGCAACTCTTGTAGAGGTTACTCTTGATTTCCATGAAGTGCTTGGCTTGTTGAAGAAACTTCTATTTCTTTTTCTGGTCCCATTCCTATGGCATCTCTTGGCTGAGTAGATAGGAGAGGATGTTATTATACCAATTTGTTTCCTTGGATATTGAAGCATTAATAATGCCAACAAAGAGGAGTTCATCAAGAAATTGATTAGATAATGAGCTGTCATCCTTCTTGCTATCCCATCGCAACTAAGACAAGTGATTAGCTATCACATTCTTTGTTCCCTTTTAGTCAATCATCATCAAATTAAACTCCTAAAGGATCACCAACCACCGTATAACATAGGGGCTCACCATTGGTTTGTTCATTAGGAACCATATGGCACTATGGTTGGTGTGCACAAACACTTTGTATCCAAGCACATAGTGCCTAAAATTTTCTAGGGCATACACCACCACCATAAGCTCCTTTTCAATGGTGGTGTGGTTGAGTTGTACATCCACAATGCTTGTGCTTACACAATGGATGTTTTTAATCATCCATATGTATAAGAATGGCTTTCAAGGCATAATTGGATGTTTCTTTCATGATGTGAAATGGACTAGACCAAACTAGTACCTGTAGAATTAGAGTTTCTACAAGTTTCTGCTTTAGTTGTTGAAATGCATTTTCACATGCCTTGGTCTATATGAATTATACATCTTTCTTGGTAAGTTCTACCAACAACTTGGTGATCTTTGAGAAGCTTTTGATGAAGCACCGGTAATAACCAATGTGGCAAATGAATGACTTCACATCCTTTACTTTTTGGACCTTCTAAATTATTCCTTGGATGATCGTTATTTTCTCTGCATCCACCTCAATCTCTTTGTTTGAGATTCAATCTCCAAGACAATGCCCTATTGGATCATCAAGTGGCTCTTTTACCAATTGAGCCATAAGTTGGTCTTCACACACCTTTTAAGAACTTGCTCAAGGCAATCCAAGGCTTGCTAAAATGTGATCCAATAGGTAGAGAAGTCATCCATAAAAACTTCTACTTTGCTATCAACCTATTATTGGAAGATGCTAAGAACCAATCATTGAAATGTGGTGAGAGCATTGCATAGGCCAAAGGGCATTCAGTATGCAAAAGTCCTTCAAGAACTTGTAAATGTTGTCTTGGCCTAGTCTTTAGATGCAACCTGAATTTGGTTATAGCCACTATAACCATCCAAAAAGTTGTAGTAATAATGCCCTACAATAATATCTAGCACTTGGTCCATGAATGACAATGGGAAATGATCTTTGTAAGTTGTCATATTTAACAACCTGAAGTCTATACAAATGCTCCATTTTTCTCCATTTTTGGGCACAATAATAAGTAGGCTAATCCACTCACTATCTATAATAAGATAAATGAACCTAACCTTGATGAGTTGTTTAATCTCCTCTTTGATGATTTGCTTAGGTTTTGGGCTCAAGCATCTTTGCAACTATCTCTTTGGCTTAATTGATGAATGTGTATAAATTCTATGTTATCATATCCTTGTATCAATTCCTATTAACTCATGATATGGCTAGGCAAAGGCTATTGACCATTTTCTTACAACTTGTAACAAATTCTTTTTCTATATAAGAGCAAGTTTGGCATTGATAATAACCAGCTTATCATTATTCAGAAATGCATACTCCATTCCAATCATTAGAGCCTTTAATTCAAGGGGCTCATGCTTAAAAGTTTCAAGGATCTCCAACTCTTCCTAATCGATCTCACTTTAAGAATCAAATAATTGGTGATGAAGCTCTTCCAACTCATCCATGCTTTCCACATAGGAGTTGGTGAGGCTCTCAACTAGGTCCATGCATATTGTTGATCCATCCTCATTTTCAATTATCAACCACTAAGTACCCTCCTATTTAGTGGCTTCTATGTACAAACACCTTTGAACTTTTGTGATATTTGCATACTAACTGCATGCTTGAAGTGATGTGCCCTAGATGGTTGATAGTTTTTGCATGTAATGACACCCTGTGTCACTATATGCAATGCATGAAAATTTCTTCTTTATATTTTTTTCAAATTCATCTTCCTTGGAAATTTCCAATGAAAGGTCTCTAATCTTCAACCTTGCATCTATAGTATTCAACCATGCTCTTCCCATGATGATAGGAGAGTCCCATTTGTTATTTTTCACATGGATTACCAAAAAATTAGCAAGATATATCCACCCACAAATGGTGGTCACAATATCTTTCATCAATCCTAAGAAAACAATGATGGATTAGTCTACCAGCTCTAGTCTAATGTTGCTCTTTTTTAAGAGGGTAAGGTTCTAAGCTTTGTAGATTTCTTGTGAAATCACTTTAACTCTAAAACTTGAGTTCAAAAGAACCTTATACAATTCATTTTTGGCAATCTGTAAGTAGATAAGAAGACTCCTAGGATTATATCTCTTCCTGGGAACATGACCAACCTTGATCCAATTTGTGACTACATGGGGTCAACATGAAAGTGTGCAACTAGGAAGCACTTTGATTTGAAGGCTGCTTAATAGAAATTTTAGAGGTAGAAGTAGCAGGGTTAAAAAACAAAGGTGTTTATGAGGGCTTTGTGGGGTTGTTAGTTTTGAAGAATGGCCTTTTACGAGGCTTGGATTCATAACCAATTAATTGAGAGCTAGTTGTAAGCTTACTACCCTCTTAGCATTTCTCTACTAGGGCTAGGCAGGTATCTCAGCTTGCATGGATGGAGCAATTGGTAGAGGAGTTCAACATGGTGGTGCAGGAGTGGAAGAGTGTTGAGGAGGATAGTAGGGAAATGGGGACTCCCTCCTTAGTGAAGGTGCTATGTAGTATTCAAGAGGATAATAGTGATGTGGGAAGGAAGTGTGATTGGAAGAGTCATGTGGAGAGATGGACTACTAAAAGTAATACCCATATGAATCTAGTTGGAAATAAGGGTATTGCTTCCTTGAAGGTAACATTCCCCACAATTGTGGATATTTCCACTACTGGTACTGTTCTTGAGGTTGAGGACCAGTACCAACTTTTTTCCTCCTTTATGAGTGTCCTTGGAAAAAATTTTAGCTTTTATCAATCATTTTCTACATTCTACAAGGCACAGGCCTCATGGAAGGCTTGCAAATGATTTTGTGGATCTAAACTATATCCCCCTTCAAACATAGGGATATTGTTCATATCCAACTACTTAATGCAAGTATCCTTCAAGTGCCTAGTGGAAATTCTGATAGCCTCTAAAATATTCAGCATGTTTCTAGTAGCTAGCAAGGGCTCATCATAGTCATGATGATTTTTGTGATCCCTATCATGGCTACAATGCCTATGATGAGTCTTGTTATGCCTTCTTTCTATGTGATGTTCTCTCCCATGTTGCTACTCATACCCTTACTCATCCCTATCCCATCATTCATTATCATCCCAACCTCTATTATTTCTATCATGATCTCGACCTCTGCTTCTCCTATCAAAGTTGAAAGAGGAATACGATGAGGATGATGATGATAAAGGTAAATAGGGAGGAGAATTAGCATCCAAATAGTTCCTACAACCCCTTCTTCTTTGACCCCTACCGTAATCATCATGCTTATATTTCTCCTAGTGCCTATCATTGTTCTTACCTCTAGATGAATGACTATACATACCATCTTTCAATATTTCCTGATCTTGAGATCCTTTCTTCCCGTCACCAAGGTTATCAACAGTTGACTACAACCATTGTGTAAGGGTCTTCCCATCAAAGATAAGGGGAGAACTTGTGTATTGGAAGGTTCCTAAAAAGAAGTCCTCACCTTATTTGTAGGTTTGCAGGAATAAGTGGCTAAGAAACCTTTTGCCTTTTGAAGCCTTATATAGAGCCTCCATCTACTAATCTTTTTTCATTAGGCATATCTAGGATGATAATTGTGATAGGCATGGTCTTGAAATTCGTACTCTATGTTAAGTTCAGTAATGCCCAACTTGATTAGATTGTTCAATAGCATTCTAGGAACAAATTAGTTGGGAGGCAACACAATGTTGCCCTCCATGTTCCTCCATCATAGCTACTCATCCTCATGAAGGATGAATGTGAAATCTAGAGTGTAAGCATCTAGATTGATATAGACAACTTTGAATTATTGGGACACTTGTGTCTTTTGGCCTTCTTGCCTTTGAGTGGATCTACTTACAAATGGTGTTGGAGACTCCCTACAAGAAGAAGCCATATTAGTGATTTTTCAAATGGAGTATGTGTTTAGTAATATTATGTTTTTACTAGTTTTTTCTTTAAGTGTACTTTAAAACTTCCTTAGAGAATTTCATGATCTTTCCTATGTAGTGCACTTAGCTAACTAAAGTCCCTAGCAATGATGCCAATGATGAGTAGTGAGTAGTCCCTATACCCAACCATATGAATCAAAAGTGTTGCACTAGCGATTTGGTCGAATTCCATGGACTTTAGCTCCTAAATTCACAATAGGCAAGGTAGTGACTTAAACATGTGATCATTATCTTCTTGGCTTCACTTGTGGAAGTGCAAGTCTATGGTTAAGTGTAAGCCAAGGTACATGATTTTTATTAATTTTTTATTTTATTTTATTTAGTCTAAGTGTGGAATAATGAGAAAATTAATTAATAGCTAAATATTTAACTCTCTAGTATCCTAATCTAAGTATCCTAACATAAGCATCCGAGCCCACTTTTCATTCGCATCCTAAACTTGCTTCAACACTCCTAGGTTACCAAGTGTCTACTATTGGATGTACCAAATAGCCACCACTGTGATTACCAAGTGTTAAGCAGTATTTCAAAGTGGTCATATTTATGCATTGTTATTAACCATATTAAGTAATCAAGACATTCACGTAAAAATGCATAAGTTAATGAATGCACAAAAGGAAACATTAATCTATTCCAAGTGCTACAAGAAATGCTAAGAACCTTATCTTTATTATCAATCACATCAATGTGTTTAGGTACAAGATGATAAAATAAAGAACCATACAATCCTTAGAGTCCTACTATGGGCATTTAGAAAATATTCTAACTCTAGGCTAGGAAAACTGCAAGAGCTTTGCTATCTTATGGACCTAATGTGTCATAACTACGATGGGTACATGCATTTATATAGGCAAAGATAGACACTACATCAATGCATCTACCCATGCGTCGACAGGGCTAAGTTGATTGGGATGCATCAATGCATGTCCATCGATGTAGTTGATTGAGTGATTTATCACTAGTAACAAGTTCAAATATAGCAGCAAGTTATACTTCTTAAACAATACAAAACCATCCCCTCCCCCCCCCCCCCCCCCCCCCCCCCCCNTAACATCATATGATAATACTCAAAATTGTTTAATAGAAATAGACATGAACATCTTTCTCACTTAGTCCCTTACTTTGGACTAATACCTAATCCATCTCTACCTTTCTTATTCACAAATGATGAAAAATACTTCCTCTTGAAAACTAACAACACACAAACTTGTGTAAAATCACTTAGAAAAAAGTTGTGTGATGATCTGAAATAGTGCAATCTTATTTTTGATCTTATGTAAAAGTCTTCAAGTTGATGCTAATCTTCATTTTGATGCATTTGGTGGTATTGGCATGACCCATAACTTCTATCACAAAAATGTCATTTCATGTTATTTGATGAGTGGTGGAGCATCCAACACTCAACCATAAAAGTCACAAGTGTCCACGCATGACCCAATTGTAATCCACAGATGGAAAATGTTGTTATGCTAGTAATTAAGTTAATCTTGTTATCGTTGTCTCCCCACTTTAAGCTAGTAAAGTCTAAATATATGGTTTAGCTTACAGTGAGGCATATGATAGCTAATGTTGATTCGCCCATTTTACTCCTAAGTGTAGACATAACAAAGATGAAAGTGGATACTAAGTCTAAGTAATAACAAGTAAATCTATTCTAGCCTACAGTGATGAGCATCCATTCTTGATTCATTGTACACACCTTGGCTTATGTAACTGTTACTGGGATTACCAAGTGAGTTCACTACTGAGTGAATCAAGTGAAATCACTCTTAGGATTACCAAACGATTACACTTAAGTGCTCAAAATCAAGCGTACTCTACTTTAATAATATGCAAGTAAAAATAAAGTGCTTAAGGAAAGTAGAAGCTAGTAAAACAATGAAAATTATGCTAAGTAAACAAAAGAACTAAGAGAATGCTACAATGATGGGAAATAGTCTTGATATTTATTATCATCACAACTAGTACCCAAGTACAACTTGTTCAAATAAAGACATCGTTCAACTATCACACATCACACTACTGGCATTCACTCTTTATCATTAAGTCTAAGTCTAAGAAATCAAACTACAAGAGTTCTATTACTAGTGGAGTGAAAAGTTGTTGGATCATCTGTCCAAGTGCCATATTTATAAGGGTGAAAAAATCCCAATACATCAACCATAACATGAAGATGAAAACTCCTTCTATCTTTATAGTAGCATTAGCTTGCTTCTTTTTCCAAAATTGAAGAGTTTCCCCTAAGTACCATTTATCATTGGCTGATATTTTAGGCCATAAGAAGATGATTGGAGTTTTGTTCTAATAGCCTCTCATGAAAACTCCATGAGAGGGCCAAAATTTAATTCCACAATGACTATGGAGATGATTAACTTTTCCTAGATGGCTTGAAGGAATTTAGGTGACAATGTGAGGCACTGTCCTTGTTCAGGTGCTTGTGGTACTTCTGCCTCTACTTAGGAAGAGTGTTCAGTAGCAGGCATTTGTTGATGGATGCTAAAATATTGGGCTTCCTGCTCCATGTGATTAGCTAGTGGAGTTTGTTCTCTAGTGTCGCCTCTCGATCTCTTGCTTCTAGGTTGTGAGGGTCATCCTTCTAGTATACTCTTTGGGATCATCTACAATCAACAAGGGTTTGAGATTATCAAAATGTTCATATTAACTCTCAATCACTCTTTACCTTACTCATACCCTTAGTTGGATCAATTTTTTATCATATTATGATTGTAGAGTTAGACATTTCATCTTTAATTTTCATGAGCTCCCACATGTTTAGAATGGTTCACTAGGAAGATTCATTGAATTATTTAGCTTGAATTTGATTGATTCATAATAATATCCTTTATGTTACATCTTGCTTACCTTAGCTTATCTTTTAGGGCTAAAAATTTTTTAAAAATTTTGGCTCAAATTTCTTAAATTTCCTTAATGTCAACCCCCACACACCCGCCCGCCCCCCCC
>MNCI01035869.1:322675-357145 GCA_015680685.1 Gnetum montanum
GTCAAAGATCTACCCCTAGCCTAGAAGCCATCCCCCCATCATGGAAGCTTCCCCCATTAGCATGGACACTTCCTCCCAACATGGAAACCTTCCCCCTCAGCATGGAAACTTCCCCCCCATGTGGAAACTTTCCCTCAATGTGAAAACTTCCCCTTAGTGTGGAAACTTTCCCCCAGCATGGAAACCTTTCCCCTCAATGTGGAAACTTCACCCTAGTGTGCAAACTACATGCCCCCAGCATGGAAGCAACAAAGACTAGATTTCAACACTCCATGCACTCTAACATTGATCCAACATGCCAATGTAGAAGGTTGAATGCCTAGCATAGAATATCTATCTCTACCATGGATTCCATCCTCCCATTACTATTTTTATCAAATGGAATGGCCATGGGGATTTGACACTTACTATATATGGTAACCCCCCAAATTTTGACACCTACCCCACCAGAAACGTAGCCATGATTTACAACCAATTTATAGCAAAAATTAAGGCCAAAACCCTATAAAAACCAAACCTTAACACCATTTCAAGGTTCCAACCCCCTTGGCACTCACACATTTTCAAATTTTTGGCAAGCATTTTTACATTTAGAAGCTTTGAACACATACAAAGCCTCTTGAATCCCTAGTGTGGAATCCCCCATAGAAATTGTTACCCCACATAGCTATTATTATACCCCATGTAACACCCCCCTTGTAGATCTAGTGTAAGGATCAGCTAACATTCAAAAGCATTGGGAGTTGTGCAACAGCTAGATCATGGAGCAATAGATTCCAAGCTCCTACGAAGTGAACTACCCTACCACCAAGCACATTTTTGCACATAATCTCTAAACTCTCTTTATTTCTAGTGAAGTTTGCAATTTTAGTTTGTGTACAAATTAGATCTATTATTTATTTTTAGTACATTTACATTTTCAAATCTACAATCATATTTTTATTTTTATTACTTTGTTTTCCCTCCTCTAAATCCCTAGGTGATCTTCAAGACTGTCTAGGACATCCTAAATCCCATTTTTTAGAGGCCCTGGGGATTCGAGGTTAAAGCTATTATGCTAAGATTTTTGGTTTTCCAGTGATTAAATTTTTCAGTTGCTACACCTGTCATGGTCTCCATACTTGTGTTCCCTTATATCAAAGTCCACTGATAATCATGAGGATAAAGATGAAGCTGTAGGAAAATAGTGTTAGCTAGTCTTCCTTCCATGACTTTGATATTCTTCCCTTTGAGATCTAGCAAAAGCTCTTAGCCTTGAGTCCTACTTGTATTTAGAGTTAGTTGCTTCTCTTCTAGGTGTCTCTACTAAGGTTGAATGTAGTTACACTATGATAGGTTCTTTCAAATGACTAACATGTATTTGAGAATGGACTTCATGGTCCTAATGGAGTTTATCTACTACAAACACATCTCCATCAAGTTGTTTAAAGACAATAAGAGAGTTGATTTGCTTCCCTTTTTGGTGAACATGTTTGATCTCCATAGCAACATCTCTCTGCATTTGTGCCTCTATGGGTTGATAGGGTCTTGTCATGTGTTTGATCACATGATACCCTTCTTGCATATGGCTAAGATTCATTCCTCGTATGAATATTTGAAGCATTGTGGATGTGGACCACTTTGGGGATAGAATGATGTTGCCCTATAGGTTTTTCCACCTTAACTATCCATCTTGGTGAAAGATGAAGGTGAAATCAAGATAGTAGGGATCATTGTGGACATATAAGATTCTTGTTTACATTGGCATACTCCAATCTTCATCTTCATTGATTCTGTCATTGTCCCTTTTCATCTCTTTGGCAGGTGATAGTTGATCTTTAATTGAAGCTATGTTATAAGTATGAAGATTGGTTAAGTGTGTGCTGTTAGAATTATTTAGAAATTAGAAAAATTAACATTTTTATTTTTGACACAATGAACTTTGTAAAATTAGTTACTTAGCACACATTGACACATTCTTGACAACAGCACCAATGATGAGCAGTGGACCATCCTATTGACTTCTTTGTATGTCAAAACCTTAAGGAAAATGGAGAACAAAGGATGTTTTTGTGGTTGTTGTATTTATAGGACAAGAACATAGATAAGGAGTCAAGGAAGCTTGGACAAGAATGCAAAGAAGCATGGATATCATGGACAAGGACTTCATAAGCAAATTGGGAGCAATAACAAGAACAAAGACTAAAGCTAAATGAATATGTTTCAAATATTGAAGGGAAGCTAAATGTGTTTATTTGTGTTGAGTTTGTTGAGGATGATTATTAAATGTTTTGACATGTTTTGGAGTGTTTTTTATTCATTTTTATGAGTCTAAGAGGTTATAGGGTCTACAGGGACTTGTTTGGAGGCATCTGGAGGCTCCTAGCATCAAAATGAGTAGTTTTATTTTTGGGCCCTATAGAAGAGACATAAGAGCAGATGTCTTCCAAAAATAAAAGATGTATACTTTGGAGAAAAGACATCTCACTTTTAGAAGAGGCATCTCCTCAGATTTGAAGTCAACTTTGGAGAGACGTCACAATCTTGAAGGAGATGTCTACAATAGCCATTAGATAGTTGTTACATGAATTCCGAAGTATTTTTGAAAACTTCAAGGCTATAAGAAGCCTTATTTTTTTGGGTTTTATGCAAGTGTTGTGTTTGAATTGTCACTATCAAATCAATCATTGTATATTGTAATAGCGCATCTCATTGTGACATCATTTGTGTTGTTGTATTGATTATATTGTTCTATGCCTTAAAGTATAAGGACCAACAAATCAGTTGCATCCTTTCCTTGTAATTTTTGTTTCTCTTTTCTTTTCCCTGCTAGGGTTGATATGCTTATTATGATAAGGCATTGTCATTGAGCATGTCAAGACCTAGCTAGGTTGAGTGGTTGGTGCAGTGTCAGAACACTCCAAAGCCAAGCTTAATTTGTAAAGGTCATGGGATGTCAACACCTGGCTAGGTTGAGTGGATTCACAACAATGAATCACTCCAGAGCAAATCTTAGAGCTTGTATAGGGTGTGGTGCCTTTCAAACCACATTTTGAGAGAAATAAAGTCCAAAGGTGTGAAAGTGATCTACTCTCTAAGTGTGGAGTACCCAAGTTGGGGAACCACATAATTTTGGGTGTGGTTTTTATGACGATTGATTTTTGTTGGGGAACTTATTAATTCCCCCTGCTCCCCCCTTCTTCTAAGTTCTACGATCCTAAAGTGGTATCAAATTAGATTATCTCTTATAGATAAAGCATTATAAACATGGAAGGAACAATCAACGTCAAACACATCTGAACAAGGAGATTAATATGCTATTGTACTCAATTTCTATATCACATTTACTATAAACATAAGTCTCTCATTCCTTCTTTACATACAAAAATAGAGGAGACTATACCTATATGTTTGATAAAACTTATGACAACCTGAATGACAAGGAAAGGTCAAATAATGACATTTCCTTTGAAGAAAGGTATGAGATGTTTTGCCATGAAGTTATTTCTTTTCAAAGCTTATGTGTTGAAATGACAAATGTTTTACATGTCAAGGAAATGAAAATTACAGTTCTTAATGATGAATGTTCTTATCTCAAGATAGAAAACTCAAACCTTAAGGCTGAGGTTTAAAAACTAACCAATGTGATTAAGCAGATGAGTAAGAACCCTTAGAGAAGTCCAAAAACCAAAAGCAAAGAAGATGAATGTTTGAGAAATTTCACAGAAGAAAATTGATCCAATCAATTCAGAGGTAGAGAAAGAGGTAAAAATATTTCAAATTATAATTTTGATCTTTCTTCTATAGAATGTTCGGTATGTGGAGAAAGAGGTCATATGGCCTCTAAATGTCCTAGTAGTGGCAGGTTAAGGCAAAAGAATAGAAGTGATGAAGAGATGAAAAAGACCAACTTCTACATTAGTTGGGATGATGGAGAGTAGAAGGATGACTCCAAGAATTCACATCTCATCTATATGGCTCTCATTGATGATGATGATGCCAACACCTCAAATGATGAACTTAATGAGGATGAGAGATTTAATTTATTGTGTAATGAACTTTTATCTTTTTAAAATCTTTGTAAAAAGTTGAAAAAACAAGTTAAAACAAAGGTTCAAGAAATTTCCTTATTAAATACAACAATTTCTAATCTTACAAAAGAAATCTTAGATTTAAGGGCTAAAAGTGAAAAGCTAACCTTGTCTTATGAGCATGCTAAGGAAGAAATTGTAGATGCCAAAATTGTGAATGAAAGGCTAGTCAAGGGAAAAGAATCCCTTCAAATGGTTCTTGGACAAGGAAGAAGTCCACAAGATAAAATTGGACTCAAATGTTGTTCCCAAAAAAAGGAATCTGCACAAACTCCATTCCAACAAAAGGACTCTCCAAAGATAAGATTAAAGTGACAAGAGGAACTACATCCCAATTAGAAGCAACTCTAAACCAATCAAAAGCACAATAAAGGTTTGATCATTGTAATCACTTTTACTACAATAGGAAGATTAGATGTTATTATTGTCATAAATTTAGACATAAAGAATGGGAGTGCAATTTAAAATATTATCACATGAGCACCTAGTCATATCATAATACTCCTTGGTCTTATCCGAATGTGCCTAGAAAGGACTTTTTGTAGGGTAAAAAGGATAGGCAAACAGATCATAGGGAATTTAAGAAGGTTTGGAGAATCAAGAGGAAGGAACGTGAGAATGAGAAGACACTATCCAAACAAATTCTTGAGAGGAAGCCAAGCCTTAAAAATTAAAGAAGTCTGTGCAATAAGAGAAACCTCAAAAGAGGAATCTCATTCTCTAGCACTCTAGGCACCTTAATTCTCAATTACAAGTAAGTAAGTCAAGGTAAGTTTCTATTTCCTTGCTTACTATATATCATGTTAGTATTTAATTTGGAGAATTAAGAAAGAATAAGTTTTGTTCATGTGTGCTTACTTTATTCAAGCTATGGCATGTTAACTCTAGCAATCTACAAACACTAAGATAAGCACTAAGATATTTGGTACTATTAGAATATTTGATTATGGTATCTTTTGTGAATGTATGAGCATGATGTGATTAAAGTTTGTGGCACTTGTAAACTTTTAAAAGTTTTTATTGAAAAATCATCTTTTGATACATTAGTTTCAAGTGGTTTAAAATCCTTGCATCAAATTCATGAACTGATAATCTTTTTGCCTTGAGATATGGGTTTGTTTTGAAATCATAAAGTCAAGTTTCTTTTGGAAAATTTTTACTGTATGATAATTGAAGAATTTGGATTAGTCGCTTTGATGAAATTCATGAATCTTATAAGAAAAGAATCATTTCAAAAGGAAACATTATGAAGTACTATTAATTGGAGACCCTAGGATCCACACTTGATCTTAATGTTGCATTGCATGGGAAATATCCAATGATAAAATATCAAGCTGATCCAAAAGAAGGATATCTACATATATGTAAGGGGGCCTATACCTCATCAACAATTATCATCTATAGGTCACTTGTGTTGTGGAATTCTTTTGAGACTCTTACCAAAATATACTCAAGCAACAAGCCTTTCCACTCCAACTCCCTCAACTAAAAATGAGAAAGGAAGAGCATATTCATCTAGTAATGTTTTGAAAGAAAAAGAGGACATTTATTTAAAATCCTTACCTAAAGATAAAATTTTATGGTAAAAGCTTCTAATCTTTATATGTTATATAAACTTATTAAGGAGCTCTATCTATTGTTTGACCTTTTGTATGTTAAGAATATATCTTTTTAAGTACCTAAGGTCCTTATTGCAGATATCAATTGAGAAGTTCTCACCTTAGAGATCTCAAGTGTTCAATGGAAGATCATAACTAAAATAGGTGTTCATGATCTCTTTTGGTAAGAAATGAAATATATATATGCTATTTTTGTTCTCAACCTGATTGTCATATATTAGTGTATGACTTTTTTTGGTAAAAATTTGATTGGTTCTATTTGATCTTTTGATATAATAAGATGTATTACATCGTCTTAAAAGTTGAATATGCATGTTTTACCTGTCATGAAATTGCTATGCCTTATCATTTTGTTGATGCTTCACAAGGAGTAAATACTGGGTGATTGTAGAATCATGAGATATTGGTTTATTTGTTACTAATGATTTATTGGTTCAAAAAGATAGGTTACATGATCCTAAATGCTCAAAATTTGGACTTTGACCTCTAGTTTTAAATACTCTTGGACATAAATTGAAAGGCTTTTCTTAATTATGTTCGGATTATTTATGGCACATTAATTTTAACTTTTTTTATGAATAGATAAAGAACAACTCTCAATGAACTTTAGATTTTCATCATAGGCCTATGAATTGGATATCTTAGAAATTACTTTATCTGAAAATTGATATATCTTTTATACGATGAGTATGTATGTACTTGGAAATTTATTTAGAAAATTTTTTAAGGCCTTACTTGGATGAAGATTATGCATTCTTTTAATCTATCTTGTTGTTAGGCTCCAATCCCTTTTGTTCATGTCCAAAAAGGGAGAGAAGTATATGTGCTTTTCATGTTTACACTCACCCATTTTCTTAAGTTTTGGACATTACCAAAAAGGGGAAGATTGTTAAACTTTTGGTATGTCAAAATATTAAAGAAAATGGAGAACAATGGATGTTTGTGTGGTTGTTGTGTTTACAGGACAAGAACATGGATAAGGACTTAAGGAAGCTTGGACAAGAACTCAAAGAAGCATGAACATCATGGATAAGGACTTCATAAGCAAATTGGAAGCAAGGATAAGAATGAAGACTAAAGCTAAATGAAGATGTTCTAGAGATTGAAGGAAGCTAAATGTGTCTATTTGTGTTGAGTTTGTTGAGCATGATTCTTGGATGTTTTGGATTATTTTTTATTCATTTTGATGAGTCTAAGAGGTTATAGGGTTTATGGGGACTAATTTGGAGGCATCCAAAGGCTCCCAGCATCAAAATGAGTAGTTTCATTTCTGGGCCTACAGAAGAGACGTCTCCTTTGAAGAGTAGATGTCTTCCAAAAAAAGAGACATATCCTTTGGAAAGAATACCTCTCACTTTTAGAAGAGTTGTCTCCTCAAATTGGAAGTCAATTTCAGAGATACATCCCAATCTCAAAGGAGACGTCTACACTAGCCATTAGATAGCCATTGCACAAATTCTGAGATATTTTCCAAAACTTCAAGGCTATAAGAAGACTTCATTTTCTTGGGTTTTGTACAAGTGTTGTGCTTGAATTGTCACTATTAGATCAATCATTATATATTGTACTTGTTCCCTTCATTGTGACATCATTTGTATTGTTGTATTGATTATATTGTATTATGCCTCAAAGTACAAGGACCAACAAATTAATTGCATCCTTTCCTTGTAATTTTTGTTTCTCTTTTTGTTGCCCCATTGGGGTTGATGTACTTCTTGAGAGAAGGTATCATCATTGAGCTTGTCAAGACCTAGCTGGGTTGAGTGGTTGCCACAACATCACAACACTCCAAAGAGAAGCTCAATTTGCAAAGATTGTGGGATCCTTGAAATCACATTCTAAGCTTATCAGGACCTAGCTGGGTTGAGTCGATTCATAGCAATGAATCACTTCAAAGAAGAGCTTAGATCTTGTACATGATGTGGTACCCTTCAAAACACACTTTGAAAGAAGCAAAGTCCAAAGGCATGTAAGCAATCTACCCTCCAAGTGTGAAGTACCCAAGTTGGGAAACCACATAATTTTGGGTGTGATTTTTGTGACAATTGATTTTTGTTGGGGAACTTATTCATCCCCCCCTCCTTCTAAGTTCTACAATCCTCACATATAACACTCAACCATACAAGTCACGAGTGTTCACACATGACCTTATCATAATCCATAGATGGACAATATTGTTATTCTAGTAATTGAGTTAAGCTTGTGATCGCTATCTTCCTAGTTTAAGCTAGTGAATTCTAAGTGTATGGTTTAGCTTACAGTGAGGCATATGATATTTGATGTTGATTAGCCCATTTTATTCCTAAGTGTAGACATGAAAAAGATGAAATTGGACACTAAGTCTAAGTAATACTAAGTAAGTAAATCTATTCTAGCCTACAATGATGAGCATCTATTCCTAATTCACCGTACATGCCTTGGGCTCGTATAACCATTATTGGAGTAAGTTCGTTGCTGAGTGAATCAAGTTAAATCACTACTACAATTACTAAATGATTACACTTGAGCTCTTGAAATTAGTCATATTCATTCTAATTTAATAATATGCAAGTGAAAATAGAGTGCTTGAGAAAGTAAAGTAGTAGGCTAGTAAATTAGTGAAAATTATGCTAAGTAAACAAAAGAACTAACAAAATGCTAAAATGATGGAAAATAGTCTCAATCTTTATTACCATCACAATTTGTGCCCAAGTACAACTTGTTCAAATAAAGACACCATTCAACTATCACACATCACACCAGGGGCATTTGTTATCTATCACTAAGTCTAAGTTTAAGAAATCAAATTGCAAGAGTTCTATTACTAGTGAAATGAAAAGTTGTTGGATTGTGCACCCAAGTTTTGTATTTATAGGGATGCACACATCCCAAGACATTATATCAATGATGACATATCATGTTTCATGACATCATATCAACAACATCATTGATACAATGTCATTACTACAATGTTGCATTGAGACGAATTTTGACTTTATCACCATTCTTTGACCCTTGCATGTAGGGAGGCCTATATGACCTAAGCACATTCCTTTGTTCTTAGATGTGGATTTCCTTTAAAGCATTCCACCATGTCTTCATATAAGCTATTTTTATATAATGCATAAGTCACCTTTCATTTAATAGGCAATGTATCAATAGAATTTGGTTCATGAGTAAACTATAACTCTTCAAAATATATCCAATCAACCTAAGGGATTCCCTCATAATTCCCTTGCCTAAAATCACCTCACACACCTTAAAGAAAATAGCATTTACTCCCATTAAAGGAGTATGTACCTATTGGTAAGTATGTTACTTCTTGATCTTGTTATAGTCAAAAGAAAGTCCAATCCTTTTGAAATAATGGTTTAAGTGTAGATCCATGTGAAACAATTTTATCCCTAGTTAATGGTTAACTCAAATAGCTACCCAATTTACTTAGCTACCTCACGTTAAACATCAATTTGTCTTGAACCATTGATGAAATAATTGACAACTTTCTTATTTGATAATATCCTTAACCCTTTCTTTGCGTCACTAGACATTGGCATTGACGATATTGAGCTTGATAATGTTGATGCCTACGTTGCCATTATAATGGCCAATAGTGGCAATGGTGCTCATAGCAATTGACTAAATCATGTCACTTAATTCATGTACACTAATAGTCATTTTTTTAAAAGAAAAACAAACAATCATTTTACTTGCATAATTTTTTAATATATATTTTTCCTTAGGTTCATTTTTCACATATGTGTGTGCTCTATTAATAAACAATAGTAATACATTCAAAGCAGTAATATGATGGTTCATAGCCAAAAACCTAGGTATAAAATGCATTTCATCATAGCTTCAAATCATCAAAAATAGAACTAAGAGAAATAAAAAGCTTAACAAGTTTTGAGGGTGCCAATATTAATTTTCACCTTAGCAACCAATCTTAAAAAAACCTTCTCTTTGGGGTAGGAAGAGGATAAAGCCATGCCCTTTGTTAGAAGTGCCCTTTCAAGTTTTTTGCTTCCAATAAGATGTTTCTTATTAAATCAAAATAAACTAAAAAGTCATCTAAATCACAAGAGATTTTATTTTTTTTAGGATCTACCATAACCCTCCTAGTGTGTTTTAAAAAATAAAAAAGTTTTTCATTTACCTTTTATAAAATTTCAATTTTGGTTTCAAGGAGATATTTAAATTTTTCATATTAAGGAAAAAGCATTAAAAATATTACACAAAGAAAAAATAGAAATGGTTAAGGCAACATTTTATTGAATAGCCATGTATGGCCAAGAAATAAAATGATCTATTTACTGAAATTTGTTCTAATCTTTTTCTTTTAAGCTAAAAGAATAGGATGTATGAGGGAATGAATTATAAAAATGCAATGTTATTTAACTACAAATAATCATCATAATAATGAAAGAAAAAATGAAAATTGGAAAATTCAAAGAAACAAAGAGTGGAAAGGTATCATGGCCATGCTAAAAGAACAAAAACAAAGAGAAAGGAATTACAAAGGCTAAGGCACGAGAGAAGCAAGGGAAGATGAGGGGTAGAAAGCATAATGAAAAGAAGAGAACATGTAGCATCCCACAAACATTAATGTAGAGATAGATTAGTAGGCCTTGTCCATCAAGTGAATGCAATCCCAGTTGAAGTATTACCTCAAATTATCACGATTAAGTGCCACATTTGAAAGTCCTCTGCACGTAGTTGAGGTGCTAGGATTGAATCGGTACAAAGTAGAAGGGTCACCACAATAGGCCTTGAGTTTTATTCCCAATCTCTCACACAAAATATTAATAAACTGTTTTGAATAAAATGAAGACTAATTCAAAAATTAACAAGATACAAAGTTACCTTGGTGATGAGTGGCTAGGTATTCGAACACTCCACCAAACATGCCCTGGCTCTATTCTTGGTTGGCTATACACATCCTAGGCTCATGTAACTATTACTAGGATTACCAAGTAAATTCACTATTGAGTGAATTAAGTGAAGTCACTATTGGATTACCAAAATGATTACACTTAATGCTTGAAACCAGTTGTACTTATTCTGCCTTACTAATGAATATTGAAAAAGTAAAGTACTTAAGAAATGTAAAGAACTAAATCAAAGTAAACATATAAGAAAATAAAAGTAAACTAAGTAAGATTTTGCAATGGTAAGAAACAATCTCAATCTTTATTACTAGTTATGAATTATGTCCAGGTACAATCCACTTGAATAAAGACTATGTGCAACTATTAGTTATTCCACTGCATGCATTCACTTCTAACTCCAACTCTAAGTGTAACACATGGAAAGAAACTACAAGAATTTTGCTAAGTGTTGCACAAAAGTTATTCCAATGATGCAATGGTGGATTGGTATTTATAGTCATTACTAGGGCCCACTATATCGTATCTATGATGATTTAAGTAGAGCTATGATATCACATCATTTGACTTGATAGATTTTATCATACCCCCATGACTACTAAATACTTATCCTTGAGTTAAAACAAAAGGAGGATAGAGTTCCTTACAAAATTATGAGGTGTATTTAGATTTTGACATGACTACTTATATACATTATTAACTTAACTCTGAATGTCACATTGTGGTTCAAGTGATGTTTACAACATTGCCATGCATTGCATGATTGACACAATTTGACAATTTAAAACAACAAATAAAAATAAGGGAAAATGGTAAAGCTCAATGTAGCCTCATGTCCTTGGAGGTGGCAACTCCTCCATCAACTTCTTCCCTTTATCATCAGGCTTTAGGATTTAATATTTGTTGAGTAATGCCCAAAGTTTCTCTTCTTTTGATCTAAGATCATCTACCATCTAGGAAAATTCTACGATGTTAGCTGGAATCGATACCTTCCATGGGCATGATAACTATGGAAACATCTTTTTTGATTTTACATACCAACCTGCAAACTATCATCTTTCTTCTTCAAATTCCCTAGCCACTTTTCTTAACTCTTGATAACCTATCATTCTACAAGCTCAGTTTTTTGCTACATCCTTCTGATCCTAGTAGCTAGCTTTGACCACTTCAAGCTCATAGTTTGCAATATGTAATTTTTGTTGTGCATCCTTTTTGTCTACAAACTCTTTCTCATATAATACATAGGTCACAACTACTTGCTACTCTAGTTTATTTCTAGGCCTCCTTGTAGTGAGCATGGCCAGATTATCATACTAAAGGTTTGCTAATCCAATGTACTCTATAAGGTCTTCAATTTCTAGGTTCTTGTTCTTCACTTTAACCTAATGGATATGGGAAAGACTATCTAGGATTGGCTGCCAGTCAAATGTCTACATGGTGATGGAATTGATTTTGGCTTTTGCCAATTGGATTTCTTTTTTATTAATTTGTTTATACATGCCCACCTAGTCTCTAAAGTGCTCTTGTAACATTTCATGCTTTTTGGCCTCATTCTACCATTTGTAAATCTCAATTGCTAACTTTTGGTAGATTGCACAAACTTCTTTCATTAATGGTATTCTATTTTATTTGGCCAGTTTCTACATGTCCTAATTGACTCTTGCAAATTATTCTCCAAGCTGATGGATGCTTTCATTGAGAACACTCTTCTTTGTTTTTTATATCTGTTAACCTTGTATTTTCGACAATAATTCTTTTATTTTCTTCTTCAAGGGTAGTTAATGCTTTGACATGCACATAGGTTTGAGCTTCTACTACAAAGGTGTTCCATGTTGCTTCTCCCTTTCCATCTCTACTTGCATGTTCCTGGCTATGAGTTGGGTCACTTGTTTAGTTCTAAATTTGTTAAGCTAGTCTAGCACAATGTATTATGTAGGGTCTTTCTTTTATGCTCTTAAGGCTATTAATTTAGCTTCAACCTCTACACTTCATTCTCTACATGTTCAACTCTTATTTTAGCCATTACCATCTTGTCCTTTGTTAAGCTCAGATTAGACTCTACTATAGTGATATTGTTAGGGATATCAAAAAGCTTCTACATTACTTAGCCTATTTGTAGTAGTTGATCTAGGATACCTTTGTGTTTTTCTAGGGGCATGGATGTACCGACTATCTTTGTTGGTGGCATAATGAAAACATTAAATGATTCTTTAATGTGATTTGTGATCATCTTTGCTACTCCTACTGCATCCTAGTGTTGCATTACCACAACTCTGGCTCCTTCTCCTATTTTCAGCATGACCTAAATGGATGCAACATTTCCAAAGATTTTTTGTGTCCAAATCTTCATCTTTTTCTACCTTCAATGAGATTTGACCACTAGTGAGTCCTATTAATATAGAAGGTCTTACAAGATTATCTCTCACTTTATATATTGCAAAACCTTCCCTATTTCTCCAAATTATGGTTTCAATAATTTGTTGCAAATCGCTCATCTAGCTAGTGAAGTGATTGAATTAGGTCTATCACTAGCTAGCATTGATTCATTGGGTTTTGCTTATTGTTGTCTTAGTAGTGGAATTTTTCCTACTAGTGTTGATCTTGTTACTCCCTCAATGCCTACTGGCTTCTTCAACTAATCTTTCTTTGGATGCATTGGTTCAAACATCTTAGCATAGGATGCATTTTGGCCCTTGTGTAGGACATCATTTATGTAATCTAGAATTCCTACTTGCTTGCATAACCTTCTGATGAGGTAAGGAAATGGTAATGTGAATTTCTTGGCCTTCTTTTCTTCAAATCTCCTTTGAATTTCTAGAAATAATAAATGAGCTAGATTTGCATTAAATTTCCCCATAAGAATAGTGCTTCCTCTTGCAGCGTAGGTGGAATTTCTATTGAACCTTTTTGTGGGAAAAATATGATAGGTTTCTATCTTAGTGTATATTTTCTCCTCAGCAAAAAATCCACTATATTCCTTATTTGCAAATCCATAAGCTCTTTATAGCCATAATTCCTTTGTCTTAGTGTTGGATCTTGTAGATATTTGTGCAATATTTGCTTTGACATTAGGAATATTGAGTGCCTTTACAATTGCCTTGACTGGATAAGGCCACAGTAACTCATGTAATTTTTACTATCCTGTTTGTTCTTACAAAACTAGTATACTTCTCCTAAGTACCATTCTCCACTACATGATAGAGTTGGCCACAAAGGAAAGGCTTGGATTTGTTCTTAGATGTTGCCATGTGTGAATTCCATGAATAGTTTGAAGTTAAGTTTCACGATAACTATGGACATAATTGATTTTTTCTAAATGGCTTGGAGACATTCTACTAAGAACATGAGGCACTATCCTTACTCAAGAGCTGGTGATACTTTAGCCTTAACTTGCTTAAAGTGTTCTATTACAGATATTTTCTGATGGATGCTAAAGAATTAGGAAAGCTACAAATGGTCAACAAAGGTCATGATTTTGCCAATTTTAGACCTTAGCGAGCCATGATCACATGGCATCAAATGGTAGTTAGAGAAGGTCAAACTACACTATCTGATACTAATCAAAGGCTAAACAAAGGCAAATAAGGCTATAATAAGACAAATAAAGAACATATAAGGCTATGTAAAGGCTATAAGAAGGTTAACAATGCAACACTAGGCTAGAAACAAGTTGAAACATCTTGTAACAAGGTAAAATTAAGCAAGATAGGTTACATATGATGCAATTTGGTTAATATAGGTAAAAAAGGATTAGGTTTTACCAGTTTTAGGCCTTAGCAAGCCATGGTTTAAGGCTACAAGATTATTAGGCAAGTTCGAGCATCAGTTAGGGTTGTTTCTAAGCTTTTTGGACATGAAAATTGAGAGCTTTGAAGCTTCCACATTGGGCCCTCCTTATTTCCATGTTGTCCAACATGGAAGATGGGACCCTCAATGTGGAAACCAAGGGAAGTAGGTTTTAGAGCATCCAGAGGTCCAAATTTGAGGATCTAATGCCTTCCCAAGGTAATGCAGGGCTAGATCCATCAAAATTAGGTACTCCAAAGGTTTGTAAAGGCCAAAAAGTAGGTTCTAGAGCCTCCCCCCAGTTTTCATGTTGGTCAACATGGAAGAGAGGGGGTTTTGCATGGAGAACCAAAATCCAAGCAAAATAGGATCAAACATGATCAAACAGGTAGCTAGAACTTAGATTTGGGAATTGTGCATTCCTCAGCTTCATTTTAAGGCCATTTGAGTCAATTTTGGGTATCAAAACATGTTTAAATGGCTTCCCCACCTTCTTCCATGCTAAGCATAATATCTCCAACATGGAAGAAGAGGGGGGGGGACACTTTTTTCATGGTTTCTAGGTGGCTTGGGAGCATGTTGACTAGGTTTCTAGGCTCCTAGGGCTATAAATCATGATTCTGCAAGTTTTTGGCTAATTTTAGTCACATTTGAAGGTTTTTGAAGGGAATATAACGTCTTATCACCATAGAATTCATCCACCCACATTTACTTTATCCATCACTAGTGAACCAAGTTCAAATTCAATAGGAAGTTGGGACTCGCACGATGAGTTATTGAAGCTGCTACTACTAGAACCATAGGTAGGTGGTGGGTCTACACCTTAGGGTGTGAGCTCTAGACTCCTAAAAGAGTGCTTAGTCATTGGTAAGGAAAGGATTTATCATCAAGAGTCCTTGTGATCACTATAATGGGTCTAATCGATGTGATTAGATCAAGTTGCACATGCTCGCCATGGTTAACCATCCTAGTTAGAAGAGATTCATGATCTTACAAACCTGTGTATGTCATGCGATGAGGGATGAATTCTCATGTTCATGTAATTTTAAGACTTTAGATGGTAATTTGACACTTTAATCATTTCCATAGTTTTCATACACTATTCAAAAACCCTCTTCTTATGAAGGAAAAGATGGAAATAATAAATGAATATATATATATATATGAATGAAAAATAGAGAGAGAGAGAGAGAGAGAGAAGAAGAAGAAGAAGAAGAAAAGAAAATATGAAAAAAATATAGAAAAAAATGAATGAAGAAGAAGAGATAATGGAAAGAGCAATATGATTTTAAGCTCTTTGATCCAAACCAATTGATGTTTCCCAAATTCCAAATTGATCCTATAGTTGCTCAAGTAAGATCAAAATGAGTGGTTAGACTAATAATCATGTAAAGTCTATCTCATGTTCAACTTGTTGCCTAGATCACTTCACCCTCAAATGTAACAATCCAAGATAATCTCTTACTCATCCTTACCCATGGCCATGAAGGGCTAGAAGTCTTTCTCTTAGTGAACTTTGGTAATTTCAAATGTTGCTTCCATACAATTCCTAAATCCATTTATTTCTAGGGATCAAGATCATAACCATTGATCAAAATCACAATCATATCTGATGGGACGCGATATCGCATAGGCCGCGATATCGCGTACTCGATATCGTGTACGTCGCGATATCGCGTCTTCCCTACGATATCGCATATGCAATATCACAGTCTGCCGCAATGTCTATAAATAAGAAGTGGCTCCCCTCATTCATAATTAGTTAGGAATTAGGAGTAGTGAAGCTCTGGTAGTTTGACCATTCCAGAGATAGATTATTTTCCCGTGTCTACCCACAGTGTGGTGAATGTAATTGTACAGCATTCTTTATTTGAGTGTGACATACTTGGACACGCACATGACTAAAAATAAAGATCGAGATTACTTCATCATTGCAGCAGTCACTTTGTTTATTTAATTGTTATTTACTGCTTTCTCTCTCACCCTTAAACTCCTAGAACGCGGAACGAGTACAACTTGATTACGAGCATTTAAGTGTGACTACTTGGTAGCCCAGTGGCGTACCTAGGATCTGCACTTGGTAATCCTAGTGGTAGTCATGCACGAGGTCCAAGATGTGTACGGTTGATCAAGGAATCGGTTGCTCGTCGCACTTAGGCTAGATTAGATTTCCTTACCCTTTTCCTCCTAGCTTAGCTTAGTTAATATTATTTTCCACTGCCTTCAGGAGTAGCATAGATTAGGAACACATCATACACCTCATGCTAGACTAAATCATATGTGACAAATATAATACTAGTCTAGGTGGGAAGACAGTGAACTGCGACCTAAGGCTAACTGTCTAGGTGCCATAACTAGCCCGTCTGCGGAGTTTGATCGGATCGCACGTGCTATGCTCGTTTCGTATGGTTGAGTGTAGGGGTATCTCGCCACTCATCAATATCCATTAAGAGGATCCCAATTACTTGATCATGATATTATAATCACTATTAGGATTGGAACTAGTCAACACAACCAAAGGGATTGACAAGAGGTTTTTGGTAAAGCCAAATTAGGGGAGCCTACTTGACATATGTGTAGGGAAGGAGGAAAACCAAACCAAAATATTGACTTCTAAATGATTTGGATTATGTTTTCTTGATTTGATTTCACCAATGGTTAGACCATGAAATAATCAAGGCTAGATGACACTGGTAGTGGTAGGTATGAGCTTGCACTTAAAAAGGGAACTTAGAGGACTATCCCCGGTGTAAATAAGTAGTGGTGAAGGGATGTGATAGTGGATCTCTCACAGGATGTAGGACATGCTCACATGCTTTCATAAGCTAATTGAATGGTTGGCTAGGGATTCAATGATATTACACTCTAATTTTCTCTTTCTTATCTACCATTCATTCTCCATACCTTCCATTTCATTCTTGTCCATTGTTGTGTATGGTAGGAAGTGGATTGGGCAAAGTGGAGGATGAGACTTTGTCATTCAAGGAGACGGACTTGTGTTTGATGTTGATGTCTTATTGGTTGTTGGAAACTCATGGGTATCCCATCAATGGATTTCACAAGGGCAAGAAGGGTAAGTTCCTACTATGGGGATTATCCACTTGCGAGTCTTTGGTGGCTTGGCATTATGAGTGAGAAAGATTAAGCTTATCTCCCAGTGATGATGATGGTTACATTGCATAAAGCACTTAATTAGTCTTCCAAATATGTGAGTTTCGACTCTAAGATCTTAAAGGTTTGATCATGACAATTCCTTTTCATCTTACCTCAATTGCTCCTATTTGTTTGACCTCAAGGTTTCTTATTTATCTCCTAATTTTATAACCCCTGTTTTCTAGTTCTTGGATCATGGGAATGAGTATCTTTTATATTATGATATAAACCCCATTATTTTGGATGTCAATTAAGGTAATTTTTACTATTTCGATCGTCTTGGTACTTTTGTGGCTTATTTGATTTAATCCTTGGTTGGATTCTTGTAATTATCTTTTATATTTGTTCATCTTATTCTTCCCATGAGAATTATTCATGTGGTTCAAGCCAAATGTCTTATAACTTAGTCATGGAGAAGATGAATCAATTCAAGTATGTACTTTGTAATTTTGGTGGTTATTTAAAGTATTTCTACCTTATTTTTAATTACCCATTCATGTCTTGATATCATAGTTGTGATTATGTTTCTCTCATGTCCCTAAGAATACTTATCATTATTCCTATGGCCATTCTTTATAATGATAGTATAATGCCTTAGGGATCTTACTTGATTTTTAGCATTTTCATAGCTCATCATGTTTAGGCAATATTTTTAGGATTTTGTAGACCTACCTAGGAGAAGATTAAGAGATCTTAGTACTTGGTCTATGGTCCTACAAGAGAACCACTAGTCTGAAAGGAAAATGAGGAACAATATCAATCATTAAATACAAAACTTGTACCTATGAGACCTCCCTCAAAAGAGAGATATAGAGGTAGGTAGTCATGCTCTTGATCTTTGGGTTGAGTACATGTCCAATAAGATCTTCTAAAAAAGTGTTAGAGAAGCTAGTATGAAATGATTTAAAGATGAATAACATGGAAAAAGATGTAGGTGCGAATAATATGCATCAAATACCCATCCATGAGGATAGGGTGATGGACCTTAAGGCACAGTTGCAAAGATTTTACATGTTCATCCCCTGTACTTCCAACTTCTTCTTATTCCATGTAAGCATGTCAAGGAAATTTTGTCCTAAGTCACTACCCCCTAGCACTTCTTGGTAAGATGGCTTGTATTGTAACATAGTCATGGTTTGTATTATACATTTGTATTCCTCCACATTGAACTTATCATATGTCTAGTTCCTATTTTTGTGTCTTGGATGTTAAAGCCATGGGACTAGCTTTACTCAATTGTGGAGGAATGATGAGGCATCCAATGGTATTTTGTATATCTATTATAAGCCCTAGATTTGGGAAGTGTGTCACGTGTCCTACATTTGTAGTTTAGCATGTTCAATTGTGATTTGTATCTCCCAAAGATGCTTCCTTGCCTTTTGTATCACACTTTGGGGTTGTATGCATGATTCCAAGCTTCTTAGGACAATTTTAGCTTCATTCCAATGTTCTATAGTTCATTTGGCATTTTCCCTTAGGTTCTAAATCTCATCTAGAACTAACACTTGGAATCTTAGTAGGGGGTGCATTAACTCGCCTATGTTAGTGCACCCCCCTACATTAGTGCACCTCTGGCTTGCCTACATTTGGCTCCAAGTGTTAAAAGTGTGATTCAGTTAGCCAGGTTTGTGTTGATAAACCTCTGTTGACTCTTGGACATTAACGAACCTTCATCATTACATTGTGAAAACTCTAAATACTCAAGATGATCTCTCACACATGTCTTAACATACTTAGACACTTCATTTTGGCTTTTGGCATTCAATTTGTGTGAAAAACTCTTTCTCCCTTGGGTAAGTTAATTTCTTTTCTTATTATGTGTGCATTTTGAATTGTCATTTTCATAAGTGTGGTTAGACTCTGTTAGAGTGCTACCTTACTACGTACCTCAGAACCATTTGGTTAATATTGAGTCTAGTGTTTATATAGTGAATAAAGCTCATGATTTTCCCTTATTACACCGTTGATGCCTTAAACATTAAAACACTAAAAATATTTATTTAATTTTCATTTTATCAAGTTGTGATGATTTGTTCCTTTTCCAAGAAGGTCATGAATGTATGGCATGGTGTTGGGCTATTGAGGTTGTGATCAAGAGTCATTTTTATTACCTTTTGTATGTGGTGTTGTACCTATCCTCAAAAGGAGTTGCAACATTAGCATTGCACTTGTTTTCAAGGGGGATTGTGATGCATGTGTTTTTATGTTTACTTTGTTCTTTATAAATATAAAATCCATAAAAATTATAAAACATAAACTTATAAATATCTTCTCTACCTATTGCCATAACAACACAATTTCTATTTGTATCATATGTATTGTAATCTTTTTTATATTTATTGAACACAACAATATACATAAGTGTTCTTGGCAATCCACTCAACATCATCTTTGAAGCTTACTACCATATTGCACTACAATTTGTATGATAACTCCCATTGTTCCAAAAGTAGAAGGACCTCTATCAAATGTTGTTGTAGCTTGGAAAGGTATATAGTGAGTTGAGGATTCCAATCAAGACATTGCTTTTTCTAAGTTTGATTATGATAAAGCATATGATAGAATTGAGTGATAGTTTATTATTACTTATCTTCCCAAATATGGTTTTAAAGAAAATTTTATTAGGGTGGTAGAGACTCTTTTTGTAGATACTAATGTACTTGTGGCTACAAATGTTAACATTATTAATAATTTTAAGCTTGAATGCTCATTTAGGCAAGGTTACCCTCTTGCTTCTTATCTTATCATCCTTATTGTAGACTTTTTATATCATGCTATATAGAAGGATAAGAAACATAATTTTCCGCAAGGCATCTTTATTAAAAATAATATTCCTACTTTATTAAATATGAATTTTGCATGTGACTCATTTTTTATGATAAAAATGACATATTTATTGCATATCATCTTTTTTATCATGTTGATCAATATTGTAGATTTTCAAGGTCTTACATTAATTTGTTTAAATCTTTTATATTTTGCAATAATGGCATTCAAGAATGAGCTTTGTCTAAATCTTGGCATTTTCTAGAAAAGTCAAATGTTTTCAAATTGTTAGGCATTCCTTTTTTCTTTGTTGGATCTTCAAAAACTTTATGGAGTGTTACAATGAAAAAAATTGAACAAAAACTTATTAAGTGGAAGGATAAAAAGCTTTTAATGGCTTGTAAGTTAATTGTTTGTAAGCATATCATTCAAGCTCTTCATGCATATTATTCCTCATGTTGGCCTCATAGTATTTCTACATAATATTACATTGATCAGCTTGTGCAAAATTTTGTTTAGAGTAGTAGCCATTCTAAAAAAAAAAGGATTTTGTCATGTTGCATGGGACATTTGCACTTTTCACAAAGAGGATAGTAGATTATAATTGGTAAATTATTATAAGTAGGGTATTGATTTATGTGCCAAGTGGGTGATTAAATGCTTATCTTTTAATTGGATCCTTTTTTCAAAATGTATGACTATATTAGGTTCTATTGTCACAAAGCACATTTGAAAGGCTTGGAGTATCAACAATTTTTGGAACTTTAATAATATTATTATTTTTATCTCTATGCTTGATAAGATTTCTCCTTGGTAGCTTTCGATTAATAATGAACCATGCGCTATTAAGTGTCCATGCCTTTGTAGTACATGGTGTAAGCTTGACATTTCCTCCCTTTCATCTTTTCACATGTGATAAGTGGCAAGATACCCCTACACTCAACCATACGAAGACAAGCGTAGCACACGCAATCCGATCGAAGTCTACAGACTAAGTGCCTACACGCCCATGGAACACTTAGGGTTAATCATTCGTTGTCTTCCCAAACTTACTTGTAGTTGTCATGGTGTATAGTTAAGTAAGTCTGAGGTATATGATTTTTATAGTCTTTTTGTGTTTTATCTCCTATGCTAATGAGTTGAAGGGTAGAGAGACTAATTACTAATTCTAACTAACGAACTAAGTCTAAATTACCTAGCGTTAGCATCCGTTCCCACTTACCGTACACACCCTGAACCGATGCAACCGTGGCTACCAAACGTCAATCGTTGCTGGGATCACCACGCGTAATGCACGTGCTCGAAGTGGTCGTATTGAGGCACTTAACTAGGAGAGAAGGGTTGAGAGAGAAAGTAATAAATAATAGATAATAAATAACAATAATAAAATCCTATTCCATGTGCTGCAAGGTTTATCCAAGAAGCTCATCTTTATTGCCATACACAAACTTGTGTTCAGGTACAATGTTTGCTAGAAAAAAGATCTGTTCACTTTAGGACTCCTACTGCAGGCACATGGAAAATATTCTATCTCTGGAGTGATCAATCTGCCAGAGTTTTCCTACTGTCTAGCCTAGGATGAGGAAACAAGGGAGAGCCACCTCTTATTTATAGATATGATGGTGCACCATGATATCGCGTACGCGATATCGCGGGGGAGGATGCGATATCGCGTATGCAATATTGCGAGGGATGCAATATTGCAACGGCCATGATATCGTGTCCCATCATACTCCCATGACTAAATGAAAACTTGTCCTCGAGTTCTTTACAATAATATCGAGAAGGTATGGGATTATTAACTCAATGGAACTAATGGGATGACATGTGAACGGATCATCATTACAAAACTTGACAAAACTGGGATTCATGATAACAAGAGTGAACACCTTATTACATTGACATCAGGCCTTAGTTGGTAGCTGAGAGAGAAAAGAGAAAGAAGTGTTGTTGCTGCCAACGCCAAGATTGCACCTTTCGTTGTCCATCAGGAAGTGCACCATTGGTCTTGCTCCTTGCATAGCTGCTTCCAGCACTGCTCCATTCCAAATGTTCCTTCCAGATCGCCTCCATTATTGCATGATTGCCATCTGCACACACAACACAATCTTTTATTAGCAAGGGTAAATGAATCATCATGTAATTAATACCTTGCTTCGGTGTAAGTTCATTAACTAAGTTGTGGTATGGCTGATACGGATCTGGAGATATATTAATGATGACTACCGAAGGTGTAGGGGTTAGGAGAAAATTGAAAAAATCAAGGCTAGGAGAAAATCAAAAAAATCGGGCCCCGTACCCTCATGACTAATCGTGAACCTTTGGTAGCATTAAAATGGAGAAAGAAAGAGGAACAAAAAAGATAAATAAAAAGGGACAACTATGACATCGATGAAATGGATGTCAAGATGGGAATGAACAAAGTAAAAATAATTGCAAAAATGTTAGGGGAAAGAATTTAACTAGTGCCCCAAATAGGAATGTCAGTGGATCCTCCCCAAAGCAGGCTCATGCCCTTAATGCCTTGACAATCCCACATTCAAAGAGTTCGTAGGCTCTGGGAATGTCATGTGGAACAAGAGTTAAAGTCTTAACTGCAAGAATTTACCAAAAATAAAACAATGTATCTACCAAGATATATACTAATGATACAACCGGCAATGAGGTGAATAACGGAGAGAAGGATGGAGAGAAGAGAATGGAATGAAGTCTCAAGAACTAGGTCATATATAGCCCCTTGTGTAGTTCATGATTAATGTGACCTGGCAAATCTCATTCCAACTCTGGCCTCAAACCAACCACATCTAGTGACTTCGCATCAATGCATTCGGTTAATCCATCCCCTTAAGTAACAGGAATGCATCTCCAAAGAGCCACCACCATTTCGATGAAACAAGGAGAAGAGAATGGGAAGCAAGAAGGGCCTTAGTTAGAGGGAACATTTTTGGTTCCATAGCCAGTGCTTGTAGCCCAAGGATTATTCATCTAAGAGGTGTGCTTTGAATTCTCACTTTTTCTTGTCTTTCTTTTTTCTCCTCTTTTTTTTTTGTGTTTTGTGTTTTTATGCGTAAGAACCACACCATGAAAAGACTTCTTATTTTTATTGTCTCAGCTTCCGATAATTGGGTAACATTAGAATAGCAAGAAAAATCAAGAAGAAAACATCCAAGCACCCAAGAGAATGGCCAACACAAAAGCATCAAGTTCCCTTGAAGTCACACCCTTGTCAAACCTTGAGTCCTTCCTTAGTTTGAGAAATGCCTAGTCACCGATTCGTTAAAGTTCTTATTATGAAGGGGACTATACATTTCCAAGCCGAGAGAGACCATTGAAACTAGTGGATGGATGGATGAAGTGAACTCATTCCCTACCATATCAAAAGAAACATACCTTAATATCAACATCATGACTTAAAGGTAAAAACCAAACATTAGCAATCAATGAAAAACAGTTCATACCATCATGAATAACACTTATTGGATGACAAACTTACAGGGTTGATCACACACACACACACACACAAAATGGAAAAGTATAACAATGTCGTAAAACAAAAAATAAGAAGAGTTAAACAAATGTGTAAAACAAAAATAAGAAAAGTTAAAGAAATTTGTAAAACAAAAATGTGTAAGACAAAAACTTGTAAAACAAAAAGGTGTAAAACAAAAACTAAAAAGGACTGAGGGCCCCAAATGATTAGCATAGGTGCCTATCTCTCCCATGACTGAATTGTAAGGGAGAGATCCAAAATAATGAACGTCTATTTGAATTTTGTAGAAGTGCCCAACTTCTCCCAACTGATGTTCTTAGATTAAGGGGTGGAAGTTGGTGACGCTCATATTCCAATGTGTCTATGCCTTCGTTGTTGGCATGGGTTATTTCCCTAGTTCGTTCCATACATGTTTGTTGGTTGCTCTTTCAACTAGCTGCCAACCACAGGGTGTCTACTACTGGTGTGGTTACTACATACAAGCATCTTTGGATTTGTATCTCTTGGGCACATTGATTACATGGAAGAGATGCTAAACATTCTTCCATGTCATCACCCTCTGAGTCACTGTATGTGATGCATGGAACTTTCTTCTTCTCGATCTTTCCATAAATGTTTATCTTAGATATCTGCAAGGAAAGATCGCGGATCCCTAGGTACGCATCTACTGTACTCAGCCATGGTCTTCCCATTATAATTGGGAAGTCCCCGTTGTTACTGTTAACTTCAATCACTAGAAAGCCAACTGGGTATGACCACCCACACACAGTGGTAATGATGTCCTTCACCAATCCCAAGGGAATGGTAATGGACTGGTCAGCCAACTCCAGTTGGATGTTGCTCTTCTTAAGTTGGGGCAGGTTCTAGGCTTGATACATTTCTCGAGAAATTAAGTTGACTCCGGAACCTGAGTCAAGAAGAGCCTTATGTGGTTCATTCCCAATGATTTGTAAATAGATTAAGGGGCTTCTAGGATCAGTTAGTTTCTTGGGAAGGTGGCCTACCTTAATCCAGTCAGTTATGGTATGCGTTAACATAACCGTATGCATACAACTCTATTGGACTGAAGGGTGTTTCGAAGTGTTAGATGATGGAGGAGTGTACACGGGCTCAACTGCTTGTTGTTGTGAGAGCTTGTCTGGGCTTTTGGTTCTGTAGAAAGGTCTTCTCTTTTTACAGTTGTTAGAACCAGTAGTGGGTTGAATGTTTACTACTCTCGTAGCGTGGCGTTGCTGCGGTTGAGTGGGGAATTCCCCTTGCATTGTTGGAGCAGGAGGTGTTGTGGGAACTATAGGTGGAAGAGGGGCAGATGGAGTTGGAGGATGGTAAGTATGTGGGGTACCTCCCGGAGGAGGAGTCCTCCTAAAGTACTCCCGAACTTGGTAGTGACGTTGGGGAGTTGTGTGACTCATAGAGTCACTTGGAGAAACTGGCTGCTACACATAATATCCATAAGGATTAGGTTGCCGGTAAGGGTACTATTGTTTCGACGGTGGCATCCCCCATGATTGTGGGTATTGCCATTGCTGATGTTGTCCGATGGGTTGTGGTGGAGTTCCACTTAGATAGTACGTTAACGGTTGGTGGAACCGCCTTGGGTTACCTTGGGGATAAAGTAACCTTTGGGGTGTTTGCCATTGGTTGAGTCTTGGGTTAAGTGCATACACCCTAGACTCCTGTAGATGTGAGATGATTGGACAACATTCCTTGGGATGATCATAATGGCAGATCTCACATCCACCATCATTGTCTGTGTCTGAATCCACAACTTCATCAGAGATAGTAATTTTCCCCTTACCCTTGTTATGTGCAGGGCCTAAATTTCTCCGCTTTGTCTTGTTCTTGTCACTACTTTGTTCCTCCTTTGACTCCTCTACAATTTTCAAGACAGTTTCAAGTCTGGAGTCTAAGGAATCCCACAATTGATCCATCTTAGTTGATACTTCTATTGTTAGTTTTTGAATTAGCAAGGTTTTTCTATTCACCAACTCTTCGAGTGGTGACTCATCCTCTTCATTGCAAAATTTCACTCCCTTCTTTCAAAGGGAGGGATCACAGTTGTATTCTTCCGCACTCTCTCTTTTTTGTAGTTCACCTTCTTCTTTTGCTACTTGTTCCAACAAGCGATGAACTTTATGGACTCTAAGTTCTAATAGTCTCCCTTGGGCATAAGTCCCAAGGGTTCTTCTAGTTTCATGCCTTAGCCCATCCACGATGTGGCGAAGTTGATCCCATTGTGCATAACCATGGCCCGGGCAACGATGTAACAATGTGTAGTAGCAGCCCATGGCAGCATCCAAGGGTTCATGAGTTCCTTGCTTCCAACCTTGGATTTGCTTATGCAAATTAGACACTCTGGAGTACGTTTGATACTTATCATTGAAAAGTTCTAACATCGTACTCCACCTCCTAATGGTTTCTGGTTCTAAGGACCGGTACCAACCCTCTGCTTCCTTAATGAGTGTCCTGGGAAACAACTTAAGTTTCTGCCACTCGTTCTCTATGTTCTGCAAGGCACAGGCATCGTGGAATGCCTGTAAATGATGTTGCAAATCTGAGTTGTATCCCCCTTCAAAGCATGGGATGTTATTCATGTCTAAGCATTTGATCCGACTATCTTTTAAATGCCTTGTTGGTATCCTAACTACCTCCGTTAGCATGCTTCGGGTAGCAAGTAGGGGTTCGTCATGATCATCTCTTTCAAGACGTATATGATGTCTTCGTTGATCCCTACTTTCCCTTTGTTCATGCCCTTGTCCTCTCTCTCGACTTTCCTGTTGAGGTCTCTCATTTTGCCTACCTCTATCCTCACCGTTATGTTCATGATGGTTGTGCCCATATGTGGAAGGAGAGGGTGAGTGATGAGATGAAGGAGAAGAGGAAGGGGAACCATCGCCATGGCGATGCTTCTTGCCTTCTCTTCGGCTTCTACGGCCTCAATTGTGATGATGATCTAGGTGCCTGTCCTTATCATGGGTTGTTGTTCCCTCTGTGAATAGTTGGCATTCACGGGGATCAGAACCAGGGTTGTGTATCGTGGATTGTAGGTTCTGATACCCCACCTCCTCATCATCGTTAGGAGGGGGAACATCTTTTGTTAAAGAACCTGTTATGAGTGGTTCATCATCTCTGATTTCACTAAGGACATGCAGGACCTCTTTGCCCTTCAACAGTGTATGTTGGCTCTCCTGCCTTGAGTCCCTCATATGTTGTAAAGTTGTGGGATGGTAATCCTTCATGTCAAAGTCTTTTGCAACGTATTCAGCATAAAGTTGTGTCATGCCAATCTGTGCCAGAGCACCGAGAAGCATGTTTGGGACTACCTGATTTGGAGGTAACACTATGTTACCTTGCAAATCTCTCCATTGCAGCTGTTCGTCTTGATGGAGGATAAAGGTAAATTTAGGAATATACTCATCGGGATGAGTATATTCTACCCTATAATGTTGAGGAACTGGCTGATTTAGGTTATGTGTTTTTGATTGCCGACTGTTCTTTGTATTATCCCTAGGTGGTGAGTTGCTCTTATGAGAAGAAGAAGAAGACATAGTGTCTTATCGGTGTGCCATTTACCGTTATATAAATTTTTCTTTAATTAACCCAAAGGTTTGTTTAGGCTCCCAACGATGTAAGTGATATCCTATGTTCTATTCAGCGCACAAACACTTAGTCCCCGGCAATGGCGCCAATGATGAGTGGCGAGATACCCCTACACTCAACCATACGAATATGAGCATAGCATGCGTGATCCGGTCGAACTCCGCAGACTAAGTGCCTACACGCCCATGGAACACTTAGGGTTAATCATTCGTTGTCTTCCCAGACTTACTTGTAGTTGTCACGGTGTATGATTAAGTAAGTCCGAGGTATATGATTTTTATAGTCTTTTTGTGTTTTATCTCCTATGCTAATGAGTTGAAGGGTAGAGAGACTAATTGCTAATTCTAACTAACGAACTAAGTCTAAATTACCTAGCATCAGCATCCGTTCCCACTTATCGTACACACCCTGAACCAATGCAACCGTGGCTACCAAACGCTAATCGTTGCTAGGATCACCACGCGTAACGCACGTGCTTGAAGTGGTCGTATTGAGGCACTTAACTAGGAGAGAAGGGTTGAGAGAGAAAGCAATAAATAACAAATAATAAATAATAGGTAGTAAATAACAATAATAAAATCCTATTCCATGCGCTGCAAGGTTTATCCAAGAAGCTCATCTTTATTGCCATACACAAACTTGTGTTCAGGTACAATGTTTGCTCGAATAAAGATCCGTTCACTTTAGGACTCTTACTGCGGGCACATGGAAAATATTCTATCTCTGGAGTGATCAATTTGCCAGAGTTTCCCTACTGTCTAGCCTAGGATGAAGAAACAAGGGAGAGCCACCTCTTATTTATAGATATGACGGTGCACCGCGATATCGTAGGGGAGGATGTGATATAGCGTATGCGATATTGCAAGGGATGCGATATCACAGCCCATGCTATATCGCATCCCATCAACATGCATAATCATTGAATTAGTTAGTCTAAGTATCAAAGTCTTTATGATATTAATGTTTCTAAAAAGTCTACATTTTTTTATCTTTTGGAGAGTTTGGACAAAAGCATAATCATTCAAGATTTTCATAATGGTTTTCTTGTTTTTCTTGGATTAATGACCATCATGTTTTTCTGTATTGGTCCAAGATTGTATATAACCTTATTAGTTCTAACACTAATACTTGGTCAAGATTGAATTATCTTTAAAAGGTTAATCACATTGTGTAGTTATGGAAACAATGAATTCAAAAGATATAGAGTGTCACTACTCCTTCAAAAAATTAAACATTTTCTGTGGTATTTGATTTATCAATGCTTACCTATTGGTATTTGACACTTTCATTTAGGTGTTCATGACCTAATATGTTTTGTTTGCAACATGGACGATATATTTATGCATTGTTTTTTCACTTGTCCCTGTGCTTGTAGCTCTTGGAATTAGTATAGTAGGTATTTATATGGTTTTTAATCAAGATTAAATGAAGTTTTATAAGGTGACACTTTTCAACTCAACTTTAAGATTTTTGCTTCATAGTTGATGTTGCTTTTATTCTCTTATTCTTTATGCCATCTAGAAGTTTTGATGTAATGTGGGTTTTCACCGAGATTCTCTAACTAATTTTATTCTATTGTCAGTTTAAGGTGACATCATTCAACAGTTGATATTTCAGCTTAATTCCTAAATGTTTCTTTCTTTAGTTTTCCTTTTTTATTAACGAGAAGCTTTTAGTAGGAAGTGAAGACCCATTTGGGTGCTTCATATGTAACACTAAGTTACATATTTAGATGTTCAAGTAACACTAAGTTACATATTTAGATGCTTTTGAACAAGAATAAGATCTAATCCTTGTCTTACCCTGGAAAAGAGGTTTTTCAAGATTAATTGTAACATAACATCCATGCAAATGCAAATAAGTATATACTAACCATATATATATATATATATGAATAAATGTGAACAAGGTAATGGACATGTATTTTTATTTTATAATCATTTGCAACCTCTTACGGCTTCACGCAAAAAGCGGCGAACAAGTTGGCCGTGCTTATGCTGCTTAACTTGATATTCGGATCCAAGGTCGGATAACTCTCATGCCAAAGATCTGTTTCGGATTAAAACTTTGAAATTGACGCTTCTTATGAAGTAGGGGATTCCCTGCGCATCGCAATCAACGTAAATTTCCTGCAATGGCCGCGAATTCTGCTTGCTGCATTCCCAGTCATGCCCTTTGTGGTGAAAAGAGTCTGTATCACTTGTCCTGTACTAATGGATTGAAAGCAAGAGCAACTAAGAACGTGCAGAATAAGATCGTCTGCAAAGGTTTCAGAAGCCTCACCTGGCATTTATCTTCCAGGAATAATTTACTTAGGGCACCTCTGTTTCCCAAGTCAAGCCAAAGGTGTGTAAAATCTAATTTTCATAGAAATGTTCTTGCGTCATACTGGATTCGCAATTTTATTTTGCAATTTTATTATGTTGATCTATATTCATTAATGTCCTTAATAACATTTTGCAAATCGCACTGTAAGGTTAACATGAAGAATAAATGTGTTTGTCATGGCAGAGATTCTTCCACCGTTGAGGAATTGAACCAACATTTTGGTTGCATAGGAGTTCGGGCTGAAGAAGGGGAAGGAAAGCTTCCAAAAGTTGTTCTGCAATGTGAGAGTGGTAGGTAAGTTCGCAGAAATTAAGAAATGCTGTAAATTGCCCAGGTTTTTCGTTCAAACACACTGATACTTTTCAGATTGGGTTTGTAAAAGGAAAGTTTTGAACTTCCAAGGGTAAAGCAAATTAAATTTTATTCTCAGTGAGGTGATTTGTTTGCTTTTTTAGGGGGAAAACGTAATGTAAATACTATTTTATTTTCACAGAATACCATGTTAGATACAGTAACACACTTGACATTGGATTCCAGTAATCAGCTATATATATATATAGGACAACTAAAGCAAAAACAACAAACGGAAGACAGCCATTAAGTTTATGATAAGAATGTTTTTATATCCCTGCAGTGAAGCTGAGATATATTTATTTGGTGCATGCATAACATCATGGAAAATTCCAAATGGAAAGGATATGCTTTTTGTTCGCCCAGATGCGGTCTTCAGTGGCCAGAAGCCAATCAGGTTATACCAGAATTCAAAAGCTACATTTAACCATACCTTAAATGTAATCTTTAAAAGCTCTTAGAAATTGCGTGCTGTAAGAACTTTCTTTTGATTTTTGCCGTATATGTTTATTTTTTACTTTTGCATTTACTTGAAATTTTGGGTTTAAACGATGACATGCCGTTTTCTTGTTTTCCTGTAGTTTGCATGTCAAAATTGTCCAGCATTTATATAAAAATGATAAGATAAAAATGGGAACCTATGACTTTTTTAAATATCTATTTGGCTTACCGTGCATACACATCATCAAGTAACAGAAGAAGAATAGATGGAATCCCCTCATCAGAAAAGTAATCCTGGCATTAAAGCCATCAACACCCGTAGAGTTATCATATACAAGTAGAATATTCTGTTTGTGCCTACAAAAGTAGGCTTTTATTTGTTGGCATTGATAAAGACAACATTGTGAAATAGCTTTAAGATGGGATTGATAAGGCTGTGATGGCATTGAGTAGGAGTTGAAAGTTTTAGTATTTTAAATATTTGCCTTGTTTTTTTCGACAGGAATTAATTAGAGTAAAGGATCATTGTCGAGGAAAGGTTCAATGCTCATCTTACCAAGGCAGGTTCTTTGGAGGGTTCATGGATGAGCAAAAGCCTAACCTTTTTCCAGTGGTTGTGCCCAGGCTTGAGCCAAGTTCTTATGACTTGAGAACTAAACACCTTACCATTACTTCAAATGATGGTCCCTAGTAATTGATGTAAGTGAATTATTGAAATGCAAAAATAGCCAAGGGTAAACTATGTAAGCTCATAATAAAATAGGATGACTATGCTGTCCACTTGTGCACTGACACCATTAAACAATTTATTTCTTACTGGTGAATCCTCATCTGAGTCATGTTTGAGCCAGGCCAGTGGAATATCTCTTTAAAGTGCTAACTTCCTGATGCCTATTGAGTGGCCCATTGGAAACATTAATTTAATAATTTGACTACTTGGAATGTTTGGATATGAAACTTTGTCATGATCCCTTCCTTCTCCATGTCTTGATGGATGTCACCAAAACTGAAAGCAACAAAGAATGAAAGAATAAGAAGAAGCAGAAGAGGGGGAGGAAGAGTGGATGCACTAGGGAGCAGGAAGCAGGAGGAGAGAAAATAAAGAAGAACAAACTAAACAATAAATTTTTGATAAGATCGCTTGTGATTGTATTCTTTTCTGAAACTGGTCCAAGGAACATTCTTATATAAGTGAGAGACTTCAAACAATATTGTCATTGGACTTTTAGATCCAATTAGAAGCTCATCGTTCTAATGCAGGATTATAAAGGTTGTGAAAACTGAAGAGCGATGAGCATGCCCCATGCCCAACCATATAAGTCTATGAGCCTTGTAGTAGACTGCATTGTAATCCATGAAAGTGATTTTCATTTAGAAGTAGCGTGGGTTGATCATAGGTCACTGTCTTCCCAGCTATGCTTTAACATGATTGAGGCATCTCATTAATGATGTTGTATGACTTATATTTACTAAAGTAAAAAATTACTAAAAAAGAAAATTAATCTAATTTAACGCTAACTACTAATGCAATTGAAAGTAAAGTCCTATTCTAGTCTAAGGTGATAAGTGCTTGCTTTGTCAACCTTTCATCATATTCTTGGATTTATGAATAATTGTTAGGTGACTAGGCTAAGTAATTGTTGGGCGATCCAAGTTAATTAGTTATTCGGATTACCAAGTTAATCATAGTTAACATTTGAGGTCTTGATGCACTCATTACACTATAACTAGTGCAAGAGAGAATGTAAACATTATGCTAAATAAAAATAATAAATTGCAATGAAAGCAAATGTAATCTTAAGTCAAAAGTACTGCAATGTGAATGAATCAATCTCGATTTTTATTGCCATTCATAGGTACATCCATGCATAGCTACTTGAATAAAGACTCCAAATAATTAACTCAATCACATGTTGTGGGCATTGCTGATTGCTATGAAATCATGAAAAGAATCTGGTTACTTTGGACTAAAATTAACTAACTTTTGTCATGCAAATGCATATGTTGATAGGCTAGAATTTGCACTTTTGTTGGTGCATTTGTTCCAATGCAAATAGAACTGCATTGGTGCATTTGCATTGGAGCATATGCATTGATGTATCTGTGCCAAGGCACATGTGTTGACCTAGTGTTCGAAGAGTTGATTTATCAATTTCAAGGCAAGGGCTATGCTAGCATTTCCCAATGAAACATCATCTTAGTCTTAGGTTGCTTAACATATGATATTTGATGATTCATATCCCTCCATTATTGACCAAGAACTTTTCCTAGAGTTGTACAAAATATATAGTGTCCAATTACAAAAATTGTGAGGTGGCTAGAATTAGACTGACTATATGACAAAATCTTGTAGTGGTCAACCTTTGTACAAATTTACATCATGACAAAATTGTTGCAAATGATAAACTCTGAAGAATTACAATCCAAGTAGAATCAATTCCTTATTATTCTTCTGAAACTTCTTGTAACATTTGTTCTAAGAATGATTAGAAGTTTAGCTTGACTTGTACATCCTTGATCAAGTGCTTTTCTTGCATTTGCATCTTTCATCCTTTTTGAGACCTCATGAATGGACTCAATTATTTGGTTTGTTATCAGTTCCTTTTGATATTGCACATTATTGCACAAGTTCACGTGCTATCTTCCGCCTTGAGTTTCTTGATCTCTTACATACCATTTGCATTAAGGATCAAAAGTTTAATAAGTTAATACTTAATTAGAAAGAAATTTTTTATTCTTATAGCAATCTCTTGTCTTTTAAAGATGTGATCATGGATACAATTCAATTTTTTGCATCCTAAGGTGTTAAATTCTTTTCATTTACTTTAATTTTCTATTTAATGATTATCTTTATGGGTAAATTTTTTTTCAAAAATTTCAATTTTTCTCTCTCCCACAACTAAATCACAACTCTAGAGCAAGTTGGTGTAGGATTTACAAAATATGATATTTTATGTCCATAGGATAAGGTTTGGAAAGGCAAATCAAGGATTTCCAATGTTAAAATAAGATACATAGAACCTTGAGATTTTCTAATGAAAATGTAATTGATCATTGACAAGGGTTATCAAAGTACATACTGCCCTTGGAAAATCACTAACCTAGATCTTTGATGTTTGTAGGCACTCTAGTAGTTTAATGTCAACGACACGAATCAAAAGAATGTTCATTAGGCATTTGCATATATTCGTAACATATTTCCATAACATATAAATATTGATGTACAATAATTCAATGAAGTGAAATGTTAATAAAGGAAAGGCAAAGCGAGGCACAAGGTACTATGTCTATAGATACAATGTGTCTTATGTGTTAAGTGTGATTAATATCAATTACCTTAACCTTCCATCTAGACTAAGGACCAAGCCATAACTCTTCCAATGGCATCATATTGCATCTTTCCCAAAACTACCATCGTAGGGTTAATTGAAAAGGTAACTTGACTATAGGACTAATTTGTTAATTTGTTAGGGGAGAGAACATGAACTTTATTGACTTAATAGTTAATTAATTAAAATGTTATACTGGGTCACTAGTTAGCAATACATTTTCAAACATGGGCCACATGTCTTTCCAACCACATGACCAATGCTAGCTCTACAAGAGGAGTACCTTTAGACATGGGTCACATGCCTTTTTAGTCACATGTCAAGGCTAGTCTTAAGATTTTTTCTTGATAAAGGTTTGCCATCAGACATTGGTTTCATGTTGTTTGAGTGACATATCAAGACCAATGCAATTTATTAATTAATGAACTCTTCCACTTAATAGTGGCCTACCTTTAGACATTGGTCACATGCCTTTTGATGAGTCATGTTTCTGTTGGTTGTGTTGACAAAGCTACAATAAATGCCTATATAAATGGGTGTACTAGCCACATTTATGGAATTGTTGGGTTGATAGCATAGCAAAATTTTGTTTGTTTGTTTCTGATGAGACGCGGTTCGCACAGGCCGCGATATCGCGTACACGATATCGCATCTTTCCCTACGATATCGCGTACG